>JBBPBX010023673.1:25412-40338 GCA_038048925.1 Garcialebias charrua | reverse complement strand
TCAGTCGTCCTCTCGGTGCAACACGATTGCTATGGGAACGTAATCCATTCACGCCCTTGAAATGCTCAGCAAAATGCATGTGAGAACATCTGTCTTAATACGGCAGGCATTTCCCAGCCGCTCTCCACAAGGTATGTAGAGAGCATAGCCTGAGAAGAAAAATGCCACATGTAGAAACATCGTCCTGATGTTACCACTGGACACATAGATTAAAAAACCAGCTAGAGACAGCATAAGTGTCCTCTGCTAGTGTGATTACTCACTATCCCCCTTTTTCCCTGGAAATCTTGAGAAGCAGGAGGAAAAGAGCAAGGGACCCGTTACGCCACTGGCAATCAGATGGCAATGTGGAGGTAGAAAACCCAGTTCAAGCACAGGGTAACCTTCCAGGTCCCCAGGAGAAAAATGTATGTACAAGGGGCACGCACAAGTCCCTCATCTGCTTCTTGAACAGACAACTACTAGGACTGTCAAAGAGGCCCATCCTGATGTCGGAGAACTGTCAAAGGAGAGGGGAACCCTTCCACTGAAGCATCTCCCAAGTAAACATAAACACCAAGGGTGTCCCTTGTGTATGCTGTTGTTGTTGGAACAAAGACAATCAGGCCTTAGGCCCTCAGCCATTCCCTTCAGGGCCAGGCTGAAGGCTGCCACAGCTCCGGACGCATGCGTAGAAGCTGCCCACGTGCCTGAGTCAGAAGGTCTCTGTAAGAAGGCAACTGCCATGGTATCCCTGAACATTGAGAAGTAGAGGTCACATTGTGAGCTGGCTCCGCATGGGGACAAGCCCAACAAGGTTCTTCCAAACCGTGACCAGACCTGATCCACGACTCGTGGGTTCAGTCTTATTCCGATTCCAAAAGAAACCCTCTTGAAAGGGCATTAGTTCCATAACTCAGTCCACTCGGAACCTGAGTTGCCCTGAGCGACAATAATCCTGGAGCGTACCAAGTGAGCATCCTCTGTGTCAGGCTGAGGAGGGCGTGGGATCTCATCCCCCCTTCCCAGTCACTGAAGGACACAGTGGTTTTGTTATCTGATTACGCCAGGACGTGCTGTCCCGCAATCAGAACTTTACCAAAGAAGTATTTTGCTGACAGGAATACGGCCAAGAACTCCAGGAAGTTGATGTACAATCTTGCTTCCTGCTCATTCCAGAGGCCTTGGGCATTCTGATTTCTACAGACTGCCTTCTCATCCTGTTTCCGAGGTGTCCATCGTGATGATCACACGGGATGACACCTTACCTTACGGGACCCCTTCCGTGAACACAGACAGGTCCCCCCAAGGTTCCGGGGCCCTCAGGCACTTTGAAATGATTCTAAATTTTTCTGCTCACCCAGACGGGGGCAGGTTGTTTTTGTTGGTTTAGCCATATATGCAAGACCCGCATCTTCAACAATGCGTGTGGCACACAGGGTATGGCTTCCGCCAAGAGGCCTAAATTTTTAAATACACTTTACAACAACACTCACCAACAGTACATTTGGGGACGGGGGTGTGTGTGTCGGGGTCTTGATTTGTTAATTTCAATTTTATTTATTATGTATTTATTTATATATTATTTATTTATTTTTCTCTTGCCCCCCTGGTTGCCTTGCGGACATTCTGGGGGTGGGCCGTCAGGGGTTGTGCTGGGGAGTGGGGGGGTTCGGGGCCTGCGGGTTCGCCGTGGGCGGGGCTGGCAGTGGGCTCCCTCTGGGGCTGCTTGGGCTCGGGTGTCCTGTCCTGTCCTGTCGGCAGGGCGCGGGGTGTGCCAGATCTTGGACGTCTGCTGCTCTCCACCCCAGAATGAATGGGTCTACCTCCTGGGTTTGGATGTGGGCTGCCCCATGTAGGTAGCAGGTACATGTCTTGGACCTAGGGGGTATAGAGTGTGCATCGGGATTATGAATGGAGCGTGTCGTTATTGTTTGTCTTTCTGTGACTGAGGGTGAGGATGAGGGTGGGTCTGAATGAGTGTGTCTGTGTATGAATGTTTTAGTGTCAGGCTGGGACTTGGACTGCCCCCTCTCTGATACTTCTGAGGCTACCCAGTGTCGCGCTCCTGCCACGTGGCCCCCTGGTGGGTGTTCCTCTGCCTACGGGCGTGCTTGGGGCCCTCACTATCTGGGGCTGGGCGCTTGGGCGTTTGTCAGCTCGGCCTGGTGGCTGCCTGGTGGGGCTCGGGTCCTCTGGTCCTGTCAGGTCTGGACCTGAGGGATGGGCGTCCCCGGTGCCCGAGCCTCGGTGACCGGCCCTGGGGCTACGTCGGTGCAGCGGGCTCCGGCGGGGGCCTGTGTATTGTCGCTGTTGACCCCGGGGGGTCATTGTGTGTGGTCCCTGGTGGGGTTCGTCCGGTTCTTCCACTTGGTCGGATCTGGGGAGTGGACGAGTGGCTCGTCCTGTTCGGGTGGTCCTGGGGACTCTGGGCTCGGGGTCCTTCCTGGGGTCTTGGGCTTTGATCGCCCCTTCGTCTGTCTCGGGCTTTGGGGGGACGGGTCTCTGATGCTTCACAGTTGCTACTAAATGTTCTATTGGAGGAACCTCATTCACTTATGCATGCTCACAACCACACACAAATGGATGCAGGGATGTATAGTAGATGTATGTAGATGGGTATATAAATGAATATAAATATATATGTATGTATATTGTATATATATTTGTAGGTATGGGTATGTGTATTTATAGAAATATTTGCAAGGTCATGAATATTATCAGTCTTTATGCTTGTATGTTTCGTTGTTGTGTTCTGTCATGTGCTTTGCAGGATTGTGGACGGAGGTTTGGTGTGTTTGCCTTGTGCTCTTTCTGTGGACAATTGTTGTTTTGTTGTTTTGTTTTGTTTTGTTGTCTCACTTTCTCTTTTCTTTCTTTCTCTATTAAAAAAAAATAAAAAAAAAAAAAAAAAAAAAAAAATAAAAGACGTTGGCACGCTTACAGGGGAATCCATTGATTCAGTTTAAACTTTGCCAGGCAACGGCGAATCGAGGAAGCACGTTCCTCTGAGAGCCATGCCTTGTACCGGATGGTGTAGACCTGCACTCCCAGAAATACGGTAATCCGTGATGGGGTCAGGTCACTCCTTTGTGGGTTTATGAAAAAACAGAGAGACTCCAGGTGAGAGATCACCCTGCAGGAGTGTGACTGGGCCTGCTTCTGGCCAAAAACCAGGAGGTCATCCAGGTAGTTCATAATCCTGACTCCTTGATTCCTAAGAGGGGTCAGGGTTGCATCCAGACATTTAGTAAATGTACGAGGAGCAGTCTTCAAACCGAAGGGTAAGACTTTGTATTTATAAGCTTTCCCTTCGAAGGCAAACAGGAGGAATTTCCTGTGCCTCCTCCAGACGCCCACATGGAAACAGGCGTCTTTCAAATCCACCGTGCATGCGTAGTCTCCAGGTCTCACGGACTGGGGGGCCTGCCGCAGTGTCAACATTTTGGACTTGAAAATTTCTTGTTTTCTTGCCCAGAGTCCTGAGATCCAGGGCCGGTTTCAGGGATTCATCTCTTTTGGGCACCAGGAAGATCTTGAGCCCACAACGCATCCTTTGTGATGACCTGTTCATTTGTCAGACACACCCTCCAGGTCTGCGCGTGCGCCATGAACCTGGGAGGGATGTCTAGCCGCTGCTTGCTTCATGTTTGAGTGCAGAAGGGATGGCCTTCGACCCCTCTCATGTACTCTGGAGCAGGCTGGTCTGCCCAGCAGAAGACATTGCGAGATCTGACTGTCTCAGGCAAAACACGTGTGTCCCACTGCTGTTCATAGTCTGACCTAGTAGGTTGTGTTTCACCAAAGTGGTGAGTCAATAACCAGGGTAGTCTGTGCTCTGGTACTTTCATTCTTGTATATGCATGAAACAGTGTTTGTTTTTCACTACACATACAGTAGACGAGTTATTGTTTAGTGCGCACACACATACCACCAGCTCCTTGTAGCATTTTACAAGTGAAGTCTAGGCTCAAAAGGTCAGGTTCCCGTACTGCATGAGCGGGCAAACCTGAGGCCCTGTTCCCATTTTGGGACCAGGACGCATTCAGTAGTCTGAGATTTTATTGTCGTGTGTGGATGGCAATTTCTCTTTATTACACAAGGGTCTGAGTGTTCTGGTGTGTTTAAACGTTCCGAACCAGCTAGTCTGTGTTCCTTAAAAACACAGGAACTGGTGGTAAAAATTTGAAATTTTCTCTCTTTCTGTGAGTGAGAGCGTCTGTAATGGTACAGGGGCATCTCGGACTTTCCTCTTCTTTTGCTGGTGGCCCCTTGCAGCTCCTGTAGCTTTTCTGCCTGGTGGGCCTGCAATACCGAGGCCACTTTTCCTTGTCCATCCCGCCAGGGCCCCTCGGGCCCTGAGATGATAAACGTCAGAGAGTCATCCATAGCCTCATGGATGGATAAGCTCTCAGCGTCATCGATGTTTCGTCGTAGGCATAGGAAAACTACCAGGCAGTGCAGCTGAACAGGTAACTGAAAATCCTCCTCCTGGACTATGCTGGACAGAGAGTCTCCTTGTTAGCCGGGGCTAAACATGGAGGTACTCGTGAGCCCGCTAGCGGTGCTAAGACGGGCCCTCGAGCAGCGTAGCATCGGTAAAAAACACTTAGTTATGCGATGAATTCTACCGTCGATTCGGCCGGACAGGATAGCGGAAAAGGCAAAATATGAGAAGGTTAGCTAGCAAGCTAGGCCAAGCATTTTCACATACCTCACGATGGAGTCCTTCGTTGTCCGCTCGTAGCCGCGCTAATCGTGTTAGCAACGCTGTCGTCCGCCACGTGTTGTCGTGGGTGCTCCTGGTTAGCCATGCTAACCGTGGGAGCTAGCCAGATAGCAGCGGGGTTATTCCATTTCCACTCTCCTTTCTCCGGGGTCATCCGCAAGAAAAGCTTTGAGTGTCCTTGCGTGTATCATCCCTGAGCAGACTGGACAGGCCTCGTGGGTGTCCGCTGCTGAAAAGGGGGGTACCCAGATCCGTTGAAGCAGGTTCGGGAGCCGGAGCTCACAGCCTGCCAGAGTTCTTCGTCCGAGGACGTCCTCTCGCCAAGCTGCTCGGGGCTGCTGGCCTGTTAGCTTCGTTAGCTTAGCAGGTAGCGTGCTTCGCAGTTAGCGTTCGCTAACCGAGCAGTAGAAAAGCAGAAGAGAAAAGGCAAGGGAGCTGGGGCTCGCTAGCCTGCTGGTCTTCTTTGACTTTTGGGTTTTCGCATTACCTTCTCGGGAGCCGTGGCTGAGAAGAGTTAAGCCCGTTAGCAGTGCTAACGTCGTCCGGAGACATCTCCTTCCTCTTGTCGCTTTCGCCGGCTAGCCTGTTACTTGTTAGCAAGGTAGCGGTGTCGTGCAGTCAGCGCCATCGAGCGAAGCGGTCTGTGGAGAGAGGAGAAGAAAACTTCGGGGTGAAGGAAAAATGTGCCGGACCAGCTTTCGCCAGCCCAGCAGTCCGCAGGAGAAGATTCTCTGTATGCTCTGTGTAGGGAGCGAGCTCACCTCTGGTCGAGCGATGAAGATACAGAGAAGATCCGAGAAGAGTGTTACAGGTTTAGCGAGGTGAAGGGCAGAAAGAGAAAGATGGACGGGCGTCAGCCGCTTAAATGTCCAGAGGGCGGGGCCTCTGGCGCGACGCTGACGCCGTAGCCGTTAAGGCGTGAGGGTATTACTTCAGGTAACCGCGCGGGGGCGCTGATTCCCATAGCAATTGTGTTGCACCGAGAGAACGACTGAAAGGGAACCATGAGCTTGTCTTACCGCAAGTTTAATCCACTGTATCAATTTTATTCAAGCACGTTTTCATGTACACAAAAAGCTGCCTTTTATATAAAAGCCATAAATAAATGAAAATGAAATTGGAATAAGCTTGAATACAAGCAAAATGTTGAGCATGTAAAGGCCTAAAGTGCATAGAAATTAGATGTCACCATTCCGTTTCAGAGGTTAGTAGAGATTCAACACTTAGCACTCCTACAGTCCAGACTGTTGCTGGTTCTGACATCATGCTTTAATCTGTTCACCTTGTCCCAGGGCCAATGTCTCTCCATATTTGGACTAAAATGGACCTGGCCTGTTTTTTTACCACTAATCCTAATCCATCTGACACTAAACAGAGTAATATTGCCCAGATGGAAACTGCACCATACGGGTGGATGACCGCTCCAGGCTGCAAGCACTGCTATGCTCTGGCAGCCTAACCTAAATTTGCAACTTCCTGGAATATCAATACAATTTCTCCTAATTTCCAAGATTTTTATGTTGTAAATTTAGAGCATGTATTTTTTATTTATTATTAGATAATAAAATTGTTGGAGCTAAGTTAGTTTTGGTAACTACAACCCTCACACTAGAGTCTTGTTTTACCAATTCAGAGAAACTTTACGGGCGTACAGTATACTTGGCAACAGTTGTAAGAGCTTTGTGTTATGTAGTCAGTCGTATTTTAGTCTGCTTAGCTGGGCTTTCCAATAAAAAGAAAGAGCTCTTTACTGTGGGTGCTGGAATTCATAAAATTATTGTTCTAAACCAAACACAAAAAAAACATGAAGATGATTCTTGATGACATAAACGGCAGGTGTTAATTGTCATTCTTCCTCCCGCTGGTCTTAGGTTTCACCTTCCACAAGCTCATTATAACTGTCTATTGTGTTTGAGATTAGGAAACCAGCCCAGATGAGCACAAAGGTCAGATTAGGACAGGCCATTTGATCAAAGTATTGAACGGACCATCACAATAAGCACATATATGCTCCATGCTGCCCAGAGAGCCCATTGGCACAGTATGTTTGTGATTAGACAATTAAAGAGGGATTAGGATTAGTCCAAAGAAGTCCCTGCTTCCTTGGGTTTTAGTCTTAGACAGAGCAGGACAGTTGAGCCAGACATGTGAACAACAAGGTAATGGCGTGTCCCCTGTCACATATGGATGATTTAGGTCAGTTTCACGTCAAAGAGCAGCTATTATTTGTCACAGAGCAGACAAGGATTGACGTAAAAAAGCACAAACAATTTAATTTAGTTTGTAATTCATAATCAAAAAGGATACAGATTTTGGTTAGCATTGGACTTAAAATGTTTGCACACTACCAACCTTCCTACACCACAGAAAGGAAAAAAACAGGTGTAGAAGATGGATGGGTCATGGGTGGATGGATGGATGGATGAATGGATGGATGATGGATGGATGTATGGATGTATGGATGAATGTATGTATGTATGTATGTATGTATGTATGTATGTATGTATGTATGTATGTATGTATGTATGTATGTATGTATGTGTGTGTGTGTGTGTATGTATGTATGTATGTATGTATGTATGTATGTATGTATGTATGTATGTGTATGTATGTATGTATGTATGTATGTATGTATGTATGTATGTATGTATGTATGTATGTATGTATGTATGTATGTATGTATGTATGTTCAAGATGGCGGCGCGTGCAAAGGCTGCGGCTTCTCTCTCTCCCGACAACACGGTGTTTTCGTCTTCTTTGTCCTGCATGCCGCAATGTGCCGGCACGTCTTCGTCATGTTTACGTGTTCAAGAACGCAAGTATAGCCGTGAGTTCCTGCTTGATGTCGGAAAAACCGCTCATTTGGGAATAAACAGTGACCTCCAGGAGAAGCTACATGAGCTCGAACAGAAGCTAAACGAGTTTCGTGACTGCGGCCTGCTCTGGAAGCCAGCCCCGAGCCTCAATTCATCACGCCCGCCGTGGGAGCGCCACAAGCGGCTGGACAGTAAGCGGAAGCCAGCCCTGAGCCTCCCTTCTTCGCGGCCGCCGTGGAAACGCCACAAGCGGCGTGACAGAAAACAGAAGCGGGGTAAACGCGGAGGTGTCAGAGCTAGGCTAGCAGCTAGCCCACACAAACCGGCGATCCCATCCATGGTTTTGGCTAACGTGCGCTCCTTGGACAATAAACTGGATTATATACGCCTGCTACGAACGACACAAAAGACTGTGAGAGACTGCTGTGTGTTTGTATTCACGGAAACGTGGCTCAACAACAACGTTCCGGACCATGCTGTCCAGCTAGGGGAGCTAACATGCTACAGAGCGGACCGAACCCCCGAGGGAGGTAAGACAAGGGGAGGGGGGCTCTGTGTTTACATCAACAAAGCATGGTGCCTGGATGCTGCTGTGGTCTACAAACACTGCTCACATTTAGTGGAGTTCATGACTATTAAATGCAGACCGTTCTATTTACCGAGGGAGTTTACAGCTGTTTTGATTGTTGCTGTATATATCCCTCCAAGCTCCAACAGCAAAGTTAGAAGTGAGGCTTTGAATGAACTATATCTGCACATCAGTGAGCAACAAACAGCCCATCCTGATGCTTTTCTCATCACGGCTGGTGATTTCAACCATGCAGATTTAAAGAGTGTATTTCCAAAAACATACAGAAACATAAACTTTGCAACAAGAGGAAACAACACACTGGACCAAGTTTACACCACCATGAAAAATGCCTACAGAGCCCTCCCCCTCCCCCACATTGGTGCTTCTGACCATATCTGTGTTATGCTAAAGCCCGCATACAGGCCGCTGGTGAAAGTCACAAAACCAGTCCGCAAGCAGATACGAGTGTGGCCAGAGGGGTCTTCAGAGGCACTCCAGGACTGTTTTGACACCACAGATTGGGGTATGTTCAAAGAAGCTGCTACCACAAACAACAACACATGTCTCCAGGAGTACTCAGACACTGTATGTTCATACATCGCCAAGTGCATTGATGATGTTACCAACCTCAAAACCATCACTGTTCGGGCTAATCAGAAGCCATGGCTGACAGCTGAGGTTCACAGACTCCTGAAAGCCAGGAATGCTGCCTTCAAAGCGGGAGATCAGGTGGGCCTGAAGGCAGCCAGAAAGAACCTGACCCAGGGCATCAGTGAGGCCAAGGAGCAGTATTCCAAGAAAATAGCTCACCGTTTCAAGGACAGCAAGGATACACGCAGTCTGTGGCAGGGAATACAGACCATCACAGACTACAAACCCCCCCCCAGACCTGTGACAGCTCAACCTCTACGCTGAATGAACTGAATGAGTTCTTCGCTCGGTTTGAGGCAAGTAACAGCACACCTGCACATAAATTCCCCCCCTCTCCTGATGGCCAGGTGCTGGCGCTGTCCTCAGACAGCGTAAGGCGATCATTCATCAAGATTAACGCCCGGAAGGCCTCTGGTCCTGACAACATACCTGGTCGTGTGCTGAAGGACTGTGCAGGGGAACTCGCAGCGGTCTTCACGGACATCTTTAACATCTCACTGAAGCCAGGCCATCGTCCCCACCTGTTTCAAAGCCACCACCATCATCCCTGTCCCAAAGAAGGCAACGCCCGCATGCCTCAATGACTATCGCCCAGTAGCACTCACCCCCATCCTGATGAAGTGCTTTGAACGGCTAGTCATGAAAAGCATCACATCTGTCCTCCCTGCCTCCCTGGATCCCTTCCAATTTGCATACCGACCTAATCGCTCAACCGACGATGCCATCTCCTCTGCCCTCCACACAGCTCTCACACATCTGGACACGAAGGACTCTTATGTTAGAATGCTGTTCATCGACTTCAGCTCGGCATTCAACACCATCATCCCCCAACAGCTCATCCATAAACTGGACAGTCTGGGGCTGAACACCTCAATGTGTAACTGGCTGCTAGACTTCCTGACCGGGAGACCACAGACAGTACGGATCGGGAGTAACACATCTAGCACCATCACATTGAACACAGGGGCCCCACAAGGATGTGTGCTGAGCCCCCTTCTATTCACCCTGCTAACACACGACTGCACACCATCGTACAGCTCCAACCACTTCATCAAGTTTGCGGACGACACAACAGTGGTAGGTCTCATCAGCAACAACGATGAGACGGACTACAGGAACGAGGTGAGCCGCCTGGCCTTGTGGTGCGGACACAACAATCTCACTCTCAACGTGGAGAAGACAAAGGAGATTGTCGTGGACTTCAGGAAGAGGGATGCACAACATGCCCCTCTGACCATCAACAGCACCGCAGTGGAGAGAGTGGACAGCACCAAGTTCCTGGGAGTGCACGTCTCAAAGGACCTGTCCTGGAGCAGGAACACTGCAGCACTGGCGAAGAAGGCTCACCAGCGCCTCTACTTTCTCCGCAAGCTGAAAAGGGCTGGAGCTTCAACCTCCATCATGTGCACCTTCTACAGAGGTGCCATAGAAAGTGTCCTGACCAGCTGCATCACTGTGTGGTTTGGTGCATGCACTGCATCCTGCCGCAAGAGCCTCCAGCGCATCGTGAAAGCAGCTGAGAAGATCGTCGGCACCTCCTTGCCCTCACTGCAGGACTTACACAGCAAACGCCTCACTCGGAAAGCCCACCGCATGGCAGGTGATCCCACACACCCACTACACAGCCGCTTTAGACTGCTGCCATCAGGGAGGAGACTGAGGAGTCTCCAGGCTCGTACCAGCAGACTGAGAGACAGCTCTGTTCATCAGGCAGTCAGAATGCTAAACACTCTGCCTGCTCTGCCTCCCCTCCCATTTGAACTGCCTTAACACAAAAAACTTTCTCACACATTACCACTCAACACAAAGTTTTTAACACTGGACTCTGTGTCATCAAACGGGTTATTCACTAAACTCTCGGTCATGTGTTCATTCAGTTTGCACTACTTCTCATATTTGCACTAATGTTTGTATTACATTACTGCCTATAGTCATACTACTGTTTACATTCACTGTTTACATTTATTAATACTGTTTACATTTATTACTACTGCTTTACATTTATTACTACTGTTTACATTTACACTACTTTTATCTACACTACTGCAGATACATATACAGCATTCTCTGACTAGCCTTATCTAAGGATGCCAAATGTGCCTTATGTGCCTTACTTCATATGCCACTTTGCCTCTATACCAACATCAACTACCTCATACATATACTGTGTACATCAACTTATATGCTGCTGTGCCACTCTTTGCAAATGTCAACGCTAGAAACTTCAGTTTATTTTATAGATTTACGTTTTTATACTTTTCATACTACTATGCAAAAACTCAGGACAGTATTACACTTTTATTATTTCATTTTATGCTTATGTTCATTGGGTGTTTGGTGTTTTAGGGGTGTTTGGTGTTTCAGTGTTGGTGTAAATTTTCATACTTTTATACTATTATGAAAAAACTCAGGACAGTGTTACACTTTTTTACTATTTTATGCTTATGTTTATTAAATGTTTTAGTGTTTAGTGTTTAGATGGTTACTGTTGCACCGAGGGACTGAGAGAAACGCAATTTCGGTCCTGTGTATGTCCTGTACATATTGCAGTTCTGACAATAAAGTTGACTTTGACTTTGATGTATGTATGTATGGATGTATGTATGTATGTATGTATGTATGTATGTATGGATATTTGCACTCCGGCATGCAAAAGTTGGGGTTAGAATTTCTGAACCTCTAGTCAGACCAAGGTCTGGTCTCAGAATAACTTAGCCGTATCTTTCTTTAAACATGTCTTGAGCAAGTATTTGCAAGACAACAGGAAAGTACAAGTAATGCTCCCCAGTGCTTTAATGGTTGACGTGGAAATATTGTTATAGAATGTACATTAAAAAAAAATCAAAATCAAAATCAGTTGTGACCATTTTGTATTCTTGTTTATTGTTGTTCATTTGCAAACTTCTAGCACCTTTTTTTGTGGTAAAGATAGAGGACAAATGCCCTTTTGACCATTGATGAAGTTGTATTAGTACAGAAGTTGCTCAGCAGTAAAGTCTGAAGATTATAATATTTAAAGACTACACTACATTACACTACAACTGAAACAAGATAAACCAATATCTCTCCCTAAGCAGATTAGCTCACTTTATTTTAATGTTCTTTTGACCATTGATGAAGTTCTTTTCTGCCAGTCTGTCATGAAGCATCATTGCAGTTATTGTTACACATAACTTGTAATTTTCTTTATTATTATTATTATTATTATTATTATTATTTATTTATTACAGCTCAGCGCAATGTGAGAATAGAACTGCCAGGATCAGCATTGGTCCTTTAAAAAAAAAAGTCTTAGTTTCTGTATTTTTTTGTGTTCAGTTTTCGTGTGTTTTCAGTCATTATCATTCTACAGTATTTAAAAAAAAATCTTTATTGAAAAAGTACAAAACAATACAATAAAATGCAGTATACAGTAATGAAATAAAAGCTGCAAGAGAGTTACAAACACTACAGTATTTCCTCAGTAATTTCTACTTCCTGCTCCAGCTCCTCCCATTCTCACCTGGTCCTAGTCTTCATCTGACCCAGGTGTCTTCACTTCATCAGCCTCATCTATATATTCTATCTGTTCTCTCTCTCTCTTTTTTTTGGGTCAGTTGAGCATACCGGTAGTTGGGTTTTATACTGTGGCTGATTTTCCCCGTCTCTCCTTTTACTGATTCCTCAGTTTGAAATGTTTAAGTTTTTTGTTTAGTTAAACAATAAAACAAAGTGAGTTTTACTTGTTGAAATTCACAGGTTGGTCTGCACAGTTGGGTCCTACCACATCCTTTAACGGTGGCGGAAAATACTTTCCCAGAAGTTTGTAAAAACATACCAAGTTCAACCGTGTTCTTCTGGCCTGCTCTTGAGATCGCAAATTATCTTTCAAAGAGCCAGGCAAATCCTTAAAGATGTCTGCCAAATATTAGGACGATACTTACTCAATCAAAATTTTTATAAAATACCTTGACTCAAAAATAAATGGTGTTTTTCATGTTTTGACCTTTTCTTTTACTGTTCTTGTTGAGCAACAAATACAGGTGGTCCCCGACTTACGAACGAGTTCCGTTCCTACGCACCGTTCGTAACACGATATTGCCGTAAGTCGGAAAGCACACCCCAGCCGCCACTGATACACGTACATGTACGGTACTGTAAGTTACCAAGCACTTCGCCTATCCTAACACAGTACCCTACATAATTATCAAAAAACACATATAGTACAGTACATTTAGAGACATACAGTAATTAAATAAAAAAATAAATTTCTTACTGTGAGCTGGTCTCCGCCGCCCGTTCAGCTCTGTGTCCCCGGTGGGGCCGCGTTAGCATTTTAGCCCCTCTGTTAGCTCGGTCTCGTCCCTCCAAAAGGCTGTGCAGCTGTTTATCTGCGTTTTAGCATGTTAGCTCGGTGTTCATCCAACATCTGAGGCTACCAGGCGAACATCGAGGTAAGCTCCCAGCTGCAGCAGGCGTCTCCGCCGCCCATCGGGTCTGTGTCCCCAGTGGGGCTAGCATTAGCATGTTAGCTTGTGGCTCCTCCGGTCACGCTCACTGTCTGCCGGGGCCGGAGCTAACCGAAGCTAACCCCAAAATGGCGGACACTGCCGAAAACAAAGCTTGGTGTCCAGGGTTAGCGATCGGCGGCTGCTGCTCCGAGCCTGAGACGTCCACAGAGTTCACAGAGCGTTTCCAGCTCATTTATCCGTATGAGGCAACCTCTTATCGGACACACAGTCCTCCAAAGCCGCCTGTCGAGGCCGGAGCTAACCGAAGATAACCGCAAAATGGCGGACATGGCGGCAGTGCCGAAAACTGGCGGAAACTGTCGGAAACTGCGCAAATAGGCTTAAAAATTATAATAAAAATAATAATAATAATGATACTTTATTCATAAAGCCATTTAAAACAACCACAGCTGCAACAAAGTGCTGTACACATGAAATCAAAAACATTTAAACACAATTTTTAATTTCATATTTTTATTAATATGATGCGTTCGTAAAGTCGGATCGCCGTAAGTCGAGGCCGTCGTAAGTCGGGGACCACCTGTATAGACTTGTGAAAAAAAAACATTTAAATTACTTTTTCCTAATGATAATTACATGCAATACTGTCGAAACAATCTACAGTACATGTAAATGATGAGACCATATTGGAATCAAATTCAAATTCAAAAACTTTATTTATCCCCAGGGAGCAATTAAAAGAGGCACGGATGGCATACATAAAATAATACAAAAATAAAAATACATAATAGAAGAAAGTTCAACATGCATTAACAAGGTGCAAATGGGCAATGAGGTAAATAAGATATTTTTGCAACTAAAGTCTTGTGGAATGGGGCGATGCATGTGTGCATGTGTATGAGGGGTGGGCATATAGGGTGTAAATGTATATGTGTATGGAGAGGGGATGTGTATCTTTATGTGTATGTATAAAAAAATATAAAAAAACAGGACTACTGTATTTGTGGAAGAGCTGGACAGCCCTGGGCACAAAGGTAGCTCTTCTCCTGTGTCCTGTTCTTTTCAGGAAGTTACATGAAAGCTAAAATACCCTTGAAATGTCAAACGTTTTTATGTGAAGATCAAAAGTAATAAACCTATCTTTATCATGATTTTTTTAGAATATCCATATTAAACAATTTAAGTTACCTTCTGGTAAGTTTAATTTATTCACAGTAAGAGATTTTGCATTGCAGTTTATTTAAATCGACACACAAGTTCATTTTTAAACACAACCAATACACAGCAGCAGAATATGTACATATTTTAGTATGCTCTAAATGTATGCATTATTTAAACATTACCTGAATAGCAAATACAGTACACAAATATGTTGAATAAACTTTTTCATTTTATTTTGCAATGTTCTAGCAGGTCTGCATCCAGCGAAAGTAGTGCAGACTTCTGCATCAATTTGCAATTTTGTGTATAATATTTTATGAATAAATGAAGTAAATACTTACAGAGTGTAATACCAGCAACAACAGAAGTTCACTCTTAATCATTCTTCCAGGGAGATTTCACATACATTTTTGGTCCCTGCATGTTTTGAGTAACTGTACACATTAAACTTTCCAGCGCAGAATAAAGCTTCCTGTGCACACTGTGAAGACTTATATATATACTGTATATACTCACACACTGAGCTAGTGTGTGAGGTTGAGAGGTTCCGACTAGAAATAGTCGGACT
>JBBPBX010023673.1:6427-25397 GCA_038048925.1 Garcialebias charrua | reverse complement strand
TGCCTGTCGTGGTGGCAACCCTCGAACCCGGTGGTGGACACCGGCAGTGAGGGATGCTGTCAGGCTGAAGAAGGAGTCCTATTGGGCCTTTTTGGCCTGTGGGACCCCGGAAGCAGCAGATAGGTACCGACAGTCCAAGCGGCATGCGGCTCGGGTGGTTGCTGAGGCAAAAACTCGGGCGTGGGAGGAGTTCGGAGAGGCCATGGAGAATGACTTCCGTACGGCTTCGAGGCGATTCTGGTCCACCATCCGGCGTCTCAGGGGGGGAAAGCGGTACGCGACCAACACCATTTATGGTGGGGATGGCGTGCTGTTGACCTCAACTCGGGATGTTGTGAGTCGGTGGGCGGAATACTTCGAAGACCTCCTCAATCCTACTGGCACGTCTTCCACTGAGGAAGCGGAGCCTGGGGACTTTGGGTCGGGTTCTCCGATCTCTGGTGCTGAGGTCGCCGAGGTGGTTAAAAAGCTCTGCGGTGGCAAGGCTCCGGGGGTGGATGAGATTCGCCCGGAGTTCCTTAGGGCTCTGGATGTTGTGGGGTTGTGTTGGCTTACGCGACTCTGCAATATCGCGTGGACATCGGGGGCAGTTCCCTTGGATTGGCAGACTGGGGTGGTGGTTCCCCTATTCAAAAAGGGGGACCGTAGGGTGTGTTCCAACTATAGGGGGATCACACTCTTAAGCCTCCCTGGTAAGGTCTATTCAGGGGTTCTGGAGAGGAGGGTCCGTCGGATAGTCGAACCTCGGATTCAGGAGGAGCAGTGTGGTTTTCGTGCTGGTCGTGGAACACTGGACCAGCTCTACACCCTCAGCAGGGTCCTGGAGGGTGCGTGGGAGTTTGCCCAACCAGTTTACATGTGCTTTGTGGACTTGGAAAAGGCATTCGACCGCGTCCCTCGGGGGGTTCTGTGGGGGGTACTCCGGGAGTATGGGGTACCAGGCCCATTGATATGGGCTGTTAGGTCCCTGTACGACCGGTGTCAGAGCTTGGTCCGCATTGCCGGCAGTAAGTCAGGCTCGTTTCCAGTGAGAGTTGGACTCCGCCAAGGTTGCCCTTTGTCACCGATTCTGTTCATAACTTTTATGGACAGAATTTCTAGGCGCAGCCAAGGTGTTGAGAGGATCCGTTTTGGTGGCCTTAGAATCGCTTCTCTGTTTTTTGCAGATGATGTGGTCCTATTGGCTTCATCAGATCGTGATCTACAGCTTTCGCTGGAGCGGTTTGCAGCCGAGTGTGATGCGGCCGGGATGAGGATCAGTTCCTCCAAATCCGAGGCCATGGTCTTGAGCCGGAAAAGGGTAGCATGCCCTCTCCGGGTCGGGGAGGAGGTCCTGCCCCAAGTGGAGGAGTTTAAATCAAGGAGGCGTTCAATTCAGGATCAACTGGACTTTATTTGTAACAGAAAACGTTTCGACTTCTGTCCAGAAGTCTTTTTCAATTCTCCTCCAAAAAAACTTAAAATAAAAAACTTAAACTCCTCCAAGGAGGAGTTTAAGTATCTCGGGGTCTTGTTCACGAGTGAAGGAAAACTGGAGCGTGAGATCGATAGGCGGATAGGTGCAGCATCCGCAGTGAAGCGGGCGCTGTACCGGTCTGTCGTGGTGAAGAGAGAGCTGAGTCGAAAGGCAAAGCTCTCAATTTACCGATCGATCTACGTTCCTACCCTCATCTATGGTCATGAGCTTTGGGTTGTGACCGAAAGAACGAGATCTCGGATACAAGCGGCTGAAATGAGTTTTCTCCGCAGGGTGTCTGGACTCTCCCTTAGAGATAGGGTGAGAAGCTCAGTCATCCGGGAGGGACTCGGAGTAGAGCCGCTGCTTCTCCACATCGAGAGGAGCCAGTTGAGGTGGCTCGGGCATCTGGTTAGGATGCCTCCTGGACGCCTCCCTGGTGAGGTGTTCCGGGCATGTCCCACCGGGAGGAGACCCAGAGGAAGACCCAGGACACGCTGGAGGGACTATGTTTCTCGGCTGGCCTGGGAACGCCTTGGGATTCCCCCAGAGGAGCTGCTCCAAGTGGCTGGGGAGAGGGAAGTCTGGGCCTCCCTACTTAGGCTGCTACCCCCGCGACCCGACCCCGGATAAGCGGACGAAAATGGATGGATGGATGGATGGATATATATATATATATATATATATATATATATATATATATATATATATGTATATATATATATATATATACATACACAAAGTATAAGCTTTCAATATTTAACGGCATCTTATGACCATAAAACCTTCTGTTTTCTGTTTTTCCTCAGCAAAGAGAACCCCCATCAAGCCACAAGAGTCTCATCAAGTAAGTAACAAATCTGTTGTGACAAAAGGCCAAATTTAGTCCAACCCACCACAAATGATATCAAACTGATGTATTAGAAAAATGCAACATTGTCTTTTTTTCCTTAAACCTGCAGACATTTTTGCTATTAGTAGATTTTATTTTTTTATTTTTTTATTTTTTTAGATTTAACTAAACTGCAACCTTTTTTTTCAGTCAACCTTTATTTACCATTGAGCCTCGATGACTCATTTACAAGAGAGACCTGGTTTCAACAAAATAATGATGACAACAGCAACAACAATAGACAATTAAAGCCGCAAGCGGCGTTGAGGCACTCGCAGCTTAGCGCCGCTCCGGCCTTATTGTGGCGAGCGTGGGAACTCTAGCTAGTCCGCCTAGTCGATATCATGGTGCGCATTTGCCAAATATTCAAAATCACATGCAAACTCCAGAGCTCCAGCATTGCCTGCTAGTCTTGTCTTCGCCACGCTGCCACAACCACGCCCACATCCTCCAATGAAAACTTCTAGTGTTTTAAAACACATCAGATCAATGTATTATCTGCCTTCTAGCACAGGATCATCTTGACTAGGTCATGGACGTGAGAGATAGAGTGGCTTTAAACCACCAGAAAGGTGTGAAATTTGTGACCAAAACTACCCTTTGACCCAAAATGGCCGACTTCCTGTTGGTGTTGGACCAGGGCTCCAAGAGACTTTTTTGTAGGTCCTGACAATTTACAAATGTATACCACGTTTCATAATTCTGGGATAAAGCATGGCTGGGGGCTGATTTTTAAAATAAATTCTAGGGGGCGCTGTGGAAGAATCAGGCCACGCCCACTACATATTGGACTGCAGTCCTGTCGAGGGATGGACAAATATCGATCTTAGAGAGTTTGGTGCAGTTGGGAGCTTATATTAGGAAGTTATTCCATCTTGATGTTTCATGGAGAATGGCCAGATTTGAGGCTTGGCCACGCCCACATGCTTTGACATAGAAAAATTCTTTTAACAACTTTTGACCTTCAATGCCTCAATATTGTGCTGACCGAGTTTGACGCCTGGATCTCGAAAGCTCTAGGACGAGTTCGCTCAGATATGACGTCAATGAAATAGACAAAATTGTGACTTTGACCTAAAATGGCCGACTTCCTTTTGGCTTCGGACCATTGCTCCAAGAGACTTTTTTGTAGATCCTGACAAGATATACATGTGTACCAAGTTTCATAATTCTGGGATAAAGCATGGTTGGGGGCTGTTTTTTTTATATTCTAGAGGGCGCTGTTGAGGAATTAGGCCACGCCCACCAAGTATTGCACTGGAATCCTGCAGGGGGGTGAACAAGGATCGATGTCAGTGAGTTTGGTGCAGCTGGGCTCAAACTTGTGGAATCTAGAGCAAAACGTATGGCTACGGCGTGACCTGTGACTTCGCCGCGCTACCACGGCCACGCCCTCTGCTGAAAACCCTTGGCGCTTTAAAACAAGTGAGACCAACTTGTTATCAGTCATGTGACACAAGGTCATCTGGATTAGGTCAAGAGAGCCAGAGTTGGACCTTTCCAAGCAAAAAAAGTCACTTCCTGTTCTGAGGGGGCGGGGCTTAGGTGAGGTCAGACTATGACAACATAGGATCGTCAGGCATCCAACCAGGATCCCTCATGCCAAGTTTGGTGCCAATTGACCTTTTAATGACAAAGTTATAGCGTTTCGTTTGTTTTGGCGAGTACGCCAAGTTCACCGCTCCGCCACGCCCCCTGAACATATACGAAAAGTCAATTTTATTGATAACTTTTAAAGGCCCATGCCTTAGCTGCATTCTGACCAAGAATGAAGCCGATAGGTCGAACGCCTGAGAAGGAGTTCGTCAAAGTTCGACATGAGTAAAACTGAAAAATGACCAAAATTTGACCTTTGACCCAAAATGGCCGCCTACCTGTGCATTTTAGAGGGTACCTCCAAGAGACTTTTTTTCTTGAATTGGGGAGATCTACCTATGTACCGAGTTTCAGATCTGTACGACCTACGGTTTCCCCCAACTCACGTTAGGGGGCGCTGTAGAGCAGTTTGGCCACGCCCACTTGCGATTCCACCAGAATCCAAAAATTTTAGTTGGGGGACAATTTTGGGTGAAGTTTGGTGAGTTTTTGAATATGTTAAAGGCCCCAAACAGCCACGCGAAGTGACGGAAAAATAACAATAATTTAGAAGAAATCGAGCGATAACAATAGGCCTTCGCAGCGCTTCGCTGCTTCGGGCCTAATCAGAAGAGAGGCTGGCATACAGACTTTTTTTCAGTTGCAACCGTAGCACCTCAGTGTCGTCTGACTACATGTGTGCACTTTGTCATGTAACAAGACCAACTGAAACGTGTTTAAGTTATATGATAGGAACATGTGTTTCTGAAACAAAGATGAGTTGTATGTAAACTGGACAGTCTGGGGCTGAACACCTCAATGTGTAGCTGGCTGCTAGACTTCCTGACCGGGAGACCACAGACAGTGCGGATCGGGAGTAACACATCTAGCACCATCACATTGAACACAGGGGCCCCACAAGGATGTGTGCTGAGCCCCCTTCTATTCACCCTGCTAACACACGACTGCACACCATCATACAGCTCCAACCACTTCATCAAGTTTGCGGACGACACAACAGTGGTGGGTCTCATCAGCAACAACGATGAGACGGACTACAGGAACGAGGTGAGCCGCCTGGCCTTGTGGTGCGGACACAACAATCTCACTCTCAACGTGGAGAAGACAAAGGAGATTGTTGTGGACTTCAGGAAGAGGGATGCCCAACATGCCCCTCTGACCATCAACAGCACCGCAGTGGAGAGAGTAGACAGCACCAAGTTCCTGGGAGTGCATGTCTCAGAGGACCTGTCCTGGAGCAGGAACACTGCATCACTGGCAAAGAAGGCTCACCAGCGTCTCTACTTTCTCCGCAAGCTGAAAAGGGCTGGAGCTTCAACCCCCATCATGAGCACCTTCTACAGAGGTGCCATAGAAAGTGTCCTGACCAGCTGCATCACTGTGTGGTTTGGTGCATGTACTGCATCCAGCCGCAAGAGCCTCCAGCGCATTGTGAGAGCAGCTGAGAAGATCGTGGGCACCTCCTTTCCCTCACTGCAGGACTTACACAGCAAACGCCTCACTCGGAAAGCCCTCTGCATGGCAGGTGATCCCACACACCCACTACACAGCTGCTTCAGACTGCTGCCATCAGGGAGGAGACTGAGGAGTCTCCAGGCTCGAACCAGCAGACTGAGAGACAGCTCTGTTCATCAGGCAGTCAGGATGCTAAACACTCTGCCTGCTCTGCCCCCTCTCCCATTTGAACTGCCTTAACACTAAAACTTTCTCACACATTACCACACAACACAAAGATTTTGGCACTGGACTCTGTGTCATCAGACGGGTTATTCACTAAACTCTCGGTCATGTGCTCATACAGTTTGCACTACTTCTCATACTTGCACTGATGTTTGTATTGCATCGCTGCCTATAGTCATGGTACTGTTTACATTCTCTGTTTACATTTATTAATACTGTTTACTTTTATTACTACTGCTTATATTTAATTGCTACTGTTTACATTTACACTACTCTAATATCTGCACCGCTGCTGATACATATACAGTGTGCTCTGACCGGTCTTGTTTAGGATGCCCAATGTGCCTTACTGCATATGCCACTTTTTGCCTCTATAACAACATCAACTACTACCTCGTGCATGTACTGTGTACATTAACTCATACGCTGCTTTGCCACTTTGCAAATGTCAATGCTAGAAACCTTTAGTTTATTTTAGTTATACTTTTTATACTCTTTTTTTATACTAGTATGCAAAAACTCAGGACAATATTATGTTCATTAAATGTTTAATGTTTTAGTTTTAGTTTTAGAGTCGGTGTAAATTTTCATACTCTTATACCACTATGCAAAAACTCAGGACAGTGTTAGTTTTACTATTTTATGCTTATGTCTATTATTATATGTTTCAGTGTTTCAATGTTTAGATGTTTACTGTTGCACCGAGGGACTGAGAGAAACGCAATTTCGGTCCTGTGTATGTCCTGTACAGTACATATTGCAGATCTGACAATAAAGTTGACTTTGACTTTAAACACTGAAACACTGTTATTGTGAAGTAAAAAAAACAGCTGATGAGTCAGTGTGATGACGCAAACCACTGGAAATAGATATGAGCCTGAGTAGTAAGGTGCATGCAGGTTCTCTTTATTCTTTGAAATCATCTGAACTGCGCTAATATATTGTCAACATTTGTAATATGCTATTGTGACTGGCTTAACGTATATCTATACTGATAAAGTGGTGTGTTTGCATTTTTCAGGTCAAGATGGAGAGTACGGCTTAGAAAGCGAAGAAGTCTTTTTGACACCGGAAGATGAAAACCCCCTCAGGAGAATACTGCAGGTATACAGCCTCAGCCTTCCCTCTCTATCTCCAGCTCATACAAATGCACACACACACTCTGAAACACACAAGCAAAACCCGAGCATGCTCACTCAGCCACACTGCATGACCTTGGATGAAGGAATAATGTTGGTCTCATATTCACCAGAGATAAAAACATCATTACCACCACCACACACAGGACCACTGAGACTGAAAATTTAATCCAATCCTCTGGAATGGTTTACAGGCTTTTATTTCAGATTTAAATACATCCAAATGTGTTTTAAACTACCATACTGTGTACTTGTAATGTTACCATAAAATGTAAGTGTTCTTCAAAAATATTCTACTGTAAAATTGTCACATTGAAACAGTATACCATAACATGTAATGTAACCTTTTACCAGAAACTGTCCAGATGACATGATTTAACCCTTTTTTGTGGAAACCTTATACCATTTAGTGACAGTAAATTTTAGTAAATTAATTAAAAAACTACGGTAGGCATTCTTTCTCTGCCCTCTAATGTAAACTCAGGCGTCACAGCATCTCAGCCACTATACTGTACATCATTGTATGCAAATTCAGAAAGCTCCTGTTCTCCATATGCTGCTCTTTCCGTATTTGAGATTCAAGTGGTGGCTGGAACACTGAACTTTTTGCACTGCTGACATTTTATGATCACGCAAGCTGGTGAGCTGAAAATACAGCTCAGGCTGTTTTTCAAAATAGTTTTGGAAATGAAATGACACAACATGAACATCATTTAAGGCCTCTGGGATGTTAAACTATGCAAACGTATTAGATAGATAGTAGAAAAACAAGAGTAGGAAGGTCATTGATAAACTAAAATACATACATCAATGTATGCCGTACAAAATTAGCATGTTTCACCATACCACAAACACAGTTTGCTAGTAAATCACCACTTTTCTCAGGTACATTTACTTAAAAAGTGTTAGATCCTGAGATAATTCATGTGTAACTTATTTAGATTTTGGTGGGAAGTTGTCATTACCCGCTTTGAGGACTGTGCATTAAAATCTGCCATTTCAGATCACCTTTGTATGAACATTTTAATTTATTAACACCAACTGCTACTAAAAACAAAATACCCAGAGAAAACCATTTCATTGCTCTTAGTGTAATATCCTATATTATGATGCATAGCATGATGACAATTCTTCAGGGCGAGAAACCCTTGCAGGTTTGAACGTTTTGCACAAGTTACACAGTGCACAGACCTCTGGTGGTAGTCTAGTTAACGGTTGCTTCGCTGCAATGTTTCCGGTTTGAATGCCAGCTTCCCCAGGCTTTTCATTGTGGGGTTTGTATGCTATCCCTTTGAATGCATTGGTTTTCTTCAGGTACTCCAGTTACCTTGTTCAGTCCAAAAACACGAACGTTCAATTGACCTGCAATGGGTGTGATTGTGTGTGTGCGTGTCTGTGTCGCGTGTCTTTGTATTGTCATGTTTCCTGCTGGATACAAAAAACAGCTCCCTGTGACCCTGAACAGGAATAAGCAAGCCAGAAAAGTGAGAAGTCTCTGAATGAGACCAAGTCAGATGTCTTCTGTTGTAGTCAAGGAATGCAGCACTGTTGTACCTCATTCAATGGGTTCATGATCATTGCAGTTTCTTTCCTTTTTCTAACTGAATTTCATTTCTTCATACATTTGCAGCCTTTTAAATGGCACCAATCTGGGATGGCTCTCAGTAAAAGGAAGCTTCTACAGTCTCTGATGGGACCCTATGGCCCACTCAGTGTGTCTTACAATGGGAAGCCTTGCATTTTGTTCAAGGCAAAACGCCTGGCAATCCGCTACAGGAACCACACGTTCATAGATCTAACGGAGAAGGTCTTCAGTCCCAACTCACCGGTGGACACTAAAGGCTCCATCTGCACCAAAGATAAAGCTACGTAAGTCCTAACAAACCAGCTATGCTGAAGGAATGTCTCAATGCTTATATTATGGCAAGATGGACAAATCTGGTGTGCAAGACAGTTTATGCATTTATGACAATTTGCTCCGATAAACTTAATTCAATACTTCAAAGTACTAAGTATCATATTTTCCATTTTAGAGTATGGTAAATATTTAATATGTTGGCTTTTCTTTGTCATAGGCTTTCCTTAAAGTTTGGTGATGTGGAGGATTTGCGAAGCCTAGTAATCAGGTAAATAGATTAAAAGCAAAGACTTTTACTGACAACCGTTTTCAAAATATCTACTCACAAATTCTCCTTCGACCAACGCTTAGCCAAAAAGTGCACTTAAAAAGATGAACTGACAGCACTGTCTCCTCCACCAGGCTTCAGATGTCCAACACTTTTTACGAAGCAGCGGGTCAAAACTGGTTCACACTGGACAGTGTTCACATCCAGTACAACTGGACCCAGGAGGCTACATTCAACGCTAGTGAGGTCTACGCTCCTGCCACCTCATCCTACCATTGCCAGCACGTCAGCAGCCTGCACAAATATGACACCCTGCTAGTGCCCAGCTCGCACACTGACACATCTGCTAACTGGCACATAACTTTTACAGATTTCCAGGTACACTGTTGCACAATGGGCACAGCTTTTATTATGTGACTTCTGTAAAAATGTCCGCATGCTCACTTTTTGCTGTATTGTTTTCCCCGTATTCCCATGTGTGTGCATGCACTTGTATATCTGCCAGCTATTTCCTTTAGTGCTTCATGTGTTTGGCCGACAGTCAGTCAGTTAGTTTACTGTCTATATGGCAGTCTGCCAATTTGTCTTTATGCCGTCTATTTAGCCATCTGCTACGATGTCTCAACCTGTCCATCTGTCCAGTGTCTCTGTGCTTGGTAAGCCAAGTAAGAGCCAGTTGTCCTATTTGCCTCATCCTAATCTCATATTTCTGCCTGCGCTTTGCTTTTCCAGATCCAAGCTTTCAATGTGCAGTCAGACAAGTTTGCGTCGGCCAGTGATTGTGCTACTTTCTTGACGCCAGCTATCCTGATGGGCTTGGTGACATCTTTAATCCTGCTCCTTGTCTTAGCCTATGCTCTGCACATGGTTGTACATCTCAAGCACATTGATCGCTATGAGGAGCACAAAGCCACCGTCTACTTTCCCCGCAGTCCAGAGGCAGAGTTACCGGACAAAAACAGCCTGTGAAGGAGCACGAGGAGCCTGAGGATGATTGAGGAAAGATGGGAAAAGAGAAAGAAGAAAGGCTCCATGGAGAGCAAATGACAAGATTAAAAATGTATCCTCCACCAAACTCGTTCCACAAAAAGACACATTTGCCTGTTCATGTGACATTTTATGTCTTAACTACTTTAAAAAAAGCAAAAAAGTGGCTGGATACTTTTTCTTCTTTCCTCATTGACCTGCATCTCCTTTGGACGTCCAAACTTCTCCCACAATCGGCTTATTGCCCGATGTCCAAGATCAGCGACTGTCCCGGGGTCCTGAAGGGTAACAACGTACACAAGTTTTGTCGAATCCAGCCCCTAAATCAAGAGGCTTACAGGTGTAGCTAATACAGCTAACTCAGATGCTCCAGCTTAAATGTATGTATCACATGGCTCACAAGTGTCATATTACAAGCATCAATCATGGACATTGTCTTTCTAGCTTTCATTAGAGTATACTTTGTCTAACAACGCTGCAAGAATTTTAAACTTCAAATAGTCACTTTTATAGCTGAGATAGCCTTATTAGCTGCATGTCCTAAAAATAGTCAGGTCTAGTAGAGATTCCTATATTTAGGGATACAGAGGGTTACTTGCTTGAGATTCAGATTAAATAACCCAATAGGGCACAAAGTTAAAGGAGACGGAAACGCCTTGGTGTGTAAGTAGTGTGAGTATTGGGAACCACTGGTCCAACATCTGGATGGAGTGAATGGATCAACACAAACGGCCCTTCAGAGCAACTGGCTTTCTTTCACCCCACCCTTGAACAGGACTGCTGCTTGGAACTTAACTGTGAAATGGCCTTCAACAGACCAAAAGACACATGGGATTCTACAAACTAGCACAACAATTGTTAGTAGCAAAAGCTCTAACAATAGACTGTAAAAGACTATTTACAGGGAACTATGCTGCATAAGACGGCCCGTCTAAGGGCATGGCAGTGAATGCAAGTTTTGGGATGCCACATCTTGTTCGGGTCACTGGTTCGGACATGGGAGGAAACAGGTCTTCACTGGACCACTGGAACTGACTGCCAAAGTAAAGCTACAACTGAGTTGCCATGACATATGGTGAGAGACAGAGTGAGACAATGTGAAAATGAAAGTTAACCATTACAGCTATGTAAAAGAAACAAAACAAAAAACAAACAGAAACAAACAAAAAATAAAGAAATGAATCTCACACCACACATTCATGTACAGACGTTTCACTTTGCGAAGGTCTTTTTTATATTCAGTGTTATCATGAAAAACTGTTAGGTACAGGCTGAAAAATACTAAATCTCATAAACAAAAGGATGTATCAAAACTGTAAATATATAAAGATCTCTTTGATCTGTTAATGATCTTCAGTATCTGCACAACTAATACAGATACAATTGTGCTATGGGAATTGGTTAACGAATCAATGCGTACAATTTTTTTTCTATAAGGATTGACACGTTACACCTTCTTCCTATTTGAGCTGGCCCAGACAGTGTAAGGCTCACTTTCATTTACAGTCCAAATTGTTACCATAGACAAAATATACTATGGAATGCTATTTTCCCACAGGGACCTATAAACTCCATTATTGTGCCAGAAGCCACACTAGCAGCAGTAACAGCATCAGTAAGTGATTACCACTGATTAAAAACACTCAGCATGACAGTAGATATCTTAACATTTGATATGGCAGTTCTGTCAGTCTGTAGCAGTGTGACATGTGTTCATGGTCATAAATGTATCCAAAAACTTTGAATTGATTGGAGGCAGTTTGTCCAAGGACTAACTGATGTAAAGTGAACAATAAATGATATTCTAAGGGAAAGGTTGTTGGGTTTTTATATTTAAACACTTTAATTCAGTTTATGCACACTGTTAAAGTGTATTTATTATTATGTTCTTAGATTTTCCATTCTAAATAATTTGTGTGTGTTTTTCCAGAGCTGACATTAAAGCACATTTGACTAAAATAATGTTTTCTGTTTATGAAAGCCACATTGCCATGACAGCAAGTCAAGAAACATCAACCTGTACAAAACATCTCTCCTTTATTCTGACACATTTGTCTGTAATAAATACGATAAGAGTTTGTTGCATTATGTAGTTTCTAACAACAACAACAAAAAGTCAATGATTACAGATGTTCAAACCTGTGCCTGGATCCTGCGCTGGCTCTATTTCTCTCATGGTGCAATCTGACCTCTCCTTTTATCTCCTTGTCCAAATGTTTTTATTTTCTTCATTAAACTGGAACAATTTACACGATTAAACACATTGGTGCTTACAACTTTTTTCAGAAATAGACATGTGAAATTGTCAGAGCAAACTCAAATTTGAGTTTAATCACTCTTGGTCTATCGATCTTCTAATGATTATCACTGGTCAGCCTATGGAAGCAGCAGGGAAGATAAACACAGACATCCCTCGCCCCACTGACACTCTCCAGCTCCTTCTAAAGGAGTATTCTTATGCCAGAGTGGATACATAACCCCTCCAGCAAGTTCTGGGTCTGCCTCCGGGTCTCCTCCCAAAGGGAAACCTGCAAAGCAAGGATCAGATGCCCGAATCACCTCGACTGACTCCTTTCAATGAAAAGCAGCAGTGGCTCTACTCCTAGCTCTCCCGGATGATGGAGCTCCTCACCTTATCTCTACGGCTGAGCATGGCCACTATGAGGAAATTGCAGTCGTTTGTATCTGTGATCTTGTTCTTTCAGTCATGAACCATGACTCATGACAATAGATGAGAGTTAGAATTCAGATGGACTGAAAAATTGAGAGCTGAGCCAAAAGATGAAGCTCTTTCTGGGGTTCTGATCTGTTGATTCATCTCAATCTCCATACAAGACTTCCAGATACTTCACCTCTGCTGGTGGTAAAAACTCAATCACTTTTGTGATCCAATGAATGTGTTCCAGAGAAAGGAATGTACTTATGTTTGTTTGTAACAGTGTTGATCTTACTATTTGGAGCATTGTGCTTTGAGCTTGTTACAAGCAAGTTATTCTATAGTAGTTTTTTTTTTTTAAATATTAAAATAATCATTTGAAGCGGTTGAGTTTCATCATTATAGGCTTTCAGTAACATTCACCTTCAATTGAAATGTTGTACTGTAATGTAATGGCTTACAGCAAACTGGTTGATCCACTTAAGTTGTTTACGGCTTGGTGGGGGAACAGTGTGCTGGAACTACTCTGACTGATGAATCCCTCTGGAGTGAGGGTGAAACGTTTCTACTAAAAAGAAACTGTCCAGATGAACTGATTGAGAATTATAGGATTTGACACCTGGATTACTGAGCATGAACTTTCTTGTTATAATGTAATATTTCAGAACCTTTTGGGGAAATTTCTGCTGTGAGTTTGAAACATTACCAGTGTTTACTGGTAGTGCTTACATGACTTTACCTTAAAAAAACAACTTTCTAAATGCAAAAACTAAAATAAATGGACATAAAACTGATACCACTCTCTCTGTTCTGAGATTATGGCATTCCAGTTTTGTGCTGTTGGTCTGGATTTGTGACAAACGTGCACTTTTTTCAGTGGTGAATGGTGACCTCTGGTGGTTGTAGTGCCTGAATTACATTTGAATCAGTACAGAATGAAATCTGGGTCCACGACCACACACGCAATGGTTTTATTTCTCTCATTGCTGTCATTGTTGGAAACGGTTTAACTAAAAACAGCATAATAAGTAAGTAAGTGATTTAAATCCAAGTTAAGCTGATAAAACCAAAAGGATGTTGTTTTCAAATAGAAAGTTGGTGGCAGCAGTTCTTCCTCTATTGTCATCCATGTTTCGTGTTCCTTTTGTTTGTAGATTCGTACAAATACTTGGGAATTTTAATTCATGCAAATCTCTCTAAGCCACATACTGAAAACACGTTAAAGAAACGGAAATTGAAACTGGGTTTCTTTTTCAGAAATACATCTTGTTCAACTCTGATTGCCAGGAAACAACTTGTAGCTGCTACTTTCTTACCAGCCATAGATTATGGGGACTTTATTTACACGAATGCTCCTGCCAGCTCCTTGCAGATGTTGGATGCTGTCTACCGTGGGACACTAAGGTTCATAACAGGTTGTTGTAACTATACCCATCACTGCACTCTGTACTCCTTCATCCGTTGGTCATCATTATCTACACGTAGACTCTCCCACTGGGTCATCTTCATCTATAAGACCCTCTTTGGTCTGCTACCTTCTTATAGCTCCTCCCACACGCCATGCTGTCAGTGCAGCTACAGCGTGCGCTCTCAGGCCTTCAGTTTCCACTCAGTGCGCACCTAACTTGGCAAAAAGGCCTTTTCTTCCTCCTGTAACCTGGAAGACCTTACAACAAGATCTGAAGCTTTCCACCTTAATTCTTTGTGATTTTAAACATTTGATAATGTCACTAGGAAAATCAAAGTAAATATGTTCTTGGTTAGTATTTCACCTTGTTTCGTATGGCACTTTCTTTTTTTTTTTAGATAAAACTTTTTTTTCTAATTGCGTTTATAATGTATTTTGTTGTCTGTATGTTGCACTTTCTAAGAAGGGGGGCATCTGGGGATTTTCAGGTGGTTTTATTGCCTTACCACCTCCCAGCCAACATGCATAGTTGGGCCCCACATGGGGTTATTGTGGGCTAGTTGGGTAATGAGTTGGCATGGGATTTATCTGGGCTAACTGCATGAGACCCATATGGTTATCCCATAAAGGAACCCATTTTGTGAGCCCTGTTGGGCTAAATATATGGGTCCTATACAGGATTAATGTGGGCTAACTGGCAATGGGACAGAAATGGGCAATTTTATATGGGACCCATGTGGTTTTAGTATAATGGGCCCAGCATGGGAAGCCCATGTGGGCAGACTGTATTTATCCCAAGTGGTATCAATGTGGGCTCACCTTACATGGGTTCAACCTGGGCATGGATATATAGGGCCCATTACATTTTTATGTGGGCTAACTGGGAATGGGACATAAATGGGCATTATTATATGGGACCCATGTGGTTTTAGTATAATGGGCCCAGCATGGGAAGCCCATGTGGGCTAACTGTATTTATCCCAAGTGGTATCAATGTGGGCTCACCTTACATGGGTTCAACCTGGGCATGGATATATAGGGCCCACTACATTTTTATGTGGGCTAACTGGGATTGGGACAGAAATGGGCAATATTATAAGGGACCCATGTGGTTTTGGTATAATGGGCCCAGCATGGGAAGCCCATGTGGGCTAACTGTATTTATCCCAAGTGGTATAAATGTGGGATCACCTTACATGGGTTCAACCTGGGCATGGTTATATAGGGCCCAATACATTTTTATGTGGGCTAACTGGGAATGGGACAGAAATGGGCATCATTATATGGGACCCATGTGGTTTTGGTATAATGGGCCCAGCATTGGAAGCCCATGTGGGCTAACTGTATTTATCCCAAGTGGTATAAATGTGAGATCACCTTACATGGGTTCAACCTGGGCATGGATATATAGGGCCCACTACATTTTTATGTGGGCTAACTGGGAATGGGACAGAAATGGGCAATATTATATGGGACCCATGTGGTTTCGGTATAATGGGCCCAGCATGGGAAGCCCATGTGGGCTAACTGTATTTACCCCAAGTGGTATAAGAGTGGGCCGACCTTACATGGGTTGAACCTGGGCATAGATATATAGGCCCCAGTTTAATTTTATTTGGGCTAACTGGGAATGGGACAGATATATGCATCAGTATATGGGACCCATGTGATTTTAGTATAATGTGCTCAGCATGGGAAGCCCATGTGGGCTAACTGTATTCATCCCAAGTGGTATAAATGTGGGATCACCTTACATGGGTTCAACCTGGGCATGGATATATAGGGCCCAGTACATTTTTATGTGGGCTAACTGGGAATGGGACAGAAATGGTCATCATTATATGGGACCCATGTGGTTTTAGTATAATGGTCACAGTATGGGAAGCCCATGTGTGCTAACTATATTGACCCCAAGTGGGATAAGTGTCGTATAACCTTACATGGGTTCAGCCTTGGCATGGATATACAGGCCCCAGTTCATTTTTATGTGGGCTAACTTGGAATGGGACAGAAATGGACATCATTATATGGGACCCATGTGGTTTTGGTATAATGGGCCCGGCATGGGAAGCCCATGTGGGCTAACTGTATTTACCCCAAGTGGGCTAAATGTGGGATGATCTTACATGGCTTCAACCTGGGCATATATATAGGCCCCAGCTCATTTTTTTATGTGGGCTAACTGGGAATGGGACAGACATGTGCATCAGTATATAGGACCCATGTGATTTTAGTATAATGTGCCCAGCATGGGAAGCCCATGTGGGCTAACTGTATTTATCCCAAGTGGTATAAATGTGGGATCAACAGATACAGATTTAAACTGTACATTGAATTTACATTTATAAATTCAATGTATATTTTAAATCTGTATCTGTTGATCAAAACCAACAAGAATTACAACTCATAGTGCCACAATCAAAAACTAAACTAAAAAACAGGAAGTGAACCGTGTTGATTTCCCATCATGCTTAGCGGTATATTAGTGTTCAATTATAGTTTAAATCTGTATCCGTTGATCAAAGCCAACAAGAATTACAACTCATAGTGCCACAATCAAAAACGGGGAGTGGACTATGTTGATTTCCCATAATGTTTAGCAGTATTTTAGTGTTCCGGGCTGCACCATGAGTCAGAAGGACATCTGTGTTATAGAACTGCCTCTTGTTAAAGATTGGGTATTATCTGTTGTGAGGCTCAGAGTGTTCTTTGAGTGTAACTCACACAATGTTAAGACAGAAGTCACAGAGTATGGTGCAATATACGTGCTCTCGGCAGGTTGGATCGGAAAATCCGACACATAAATTATGCTGGTAAGAACACACATGGGTCTGTAATGAGCCTCATGTAAATTAACCATCTGGGAACCACTGAAAGCCCAGACAGTGCCCATTATAGTCTATCCGGGCAAACCCACGTGGGGCCACCATGGAAACTGTGGACAAACCCACTTATAACCCATATTTTTAGCCCAGTTGGGACCCAGTTTAGTCTCAGGTAGATATTCTTCAAGGCACACACATGGGTTTTACATGGGTCTCATTTAAGTTAAACATCTGGGTCCCACTGAAAGCCCAGTCAGGGCCCATTAAAATCTATCTGGGCCAACCCATGTGGGGCCACCATGGAAACCGTGGACAAACCCACTTATTACCCATATTTTTAGCCCAGTTGGGACCCAGTTTAGTCCCAGGTAGATATTCTTCAAGGTACACACATGGGTTTTACATGGGTCTCATTTAAGTTAAACATATGGGTCCCACTGAAAACCCAGTCAGGGCCCATTAAAATCTATCTGGGCCAACCCATGTGGGGCCACCATGGAAACCGTGGACAAAACCTTTTGGGGCCCATGTTTTTTGCACATATGTATACCATATGGGGCCCACCTGTGCATGCTGGCTGGGCTGGCACACAGCTTCCAAACTAGAGTTGGTTTTCTTCTTGTATCATCTCTGTGCACACTCACAAACATTCAACTCACTACAAGTGATGCCCACATGTGGCGCAAAAATGCCACTACACACAAAGTGTAACCTTGAGGTTTTGGCTAGCTCAGTTTAAGTACAGACTACATATCAAACTGCTGATTATAAATCAAACATACAATAAACAAACATATTGGGGGTGTCCACATTTTACAAATAGCACTAAAAATTAACCTTTGCTACATGTACTTCATTGTCTGTCTAAATCAGGTCTCTCTTGATGAGTCCTCGTGTCTCAGAGAGACTGTATAAATAAAGGTTGAATAAAATTAATAAAGGCTTAACATGAAATGAATACTGTACACATTTTCAAAATGAGTATTAGTTCAAGGGTGACACAGTGGTTCAGAGCTGCTGCCTCTCAGCGAACAGGTTGTAGGTTCAAATCCCGGCTGGGGGTCTTTCGGTGAGGAGTTTGCATGTTCTCTCTCTGTGCATGTGTGGATTTTCTCAGACTAGTACTCCAGTTTCCTCCCACAGTCCAAAAACATGCATGTTAGGCTGATTGGTAACTCTAAATTGTCCCTAGGTGTGAGTGAGAGTGAATGTTGTTTGTCTCGTTTGTCTCCTTGTGTCCCTGTGATGAACTGGAGACCTGTCCAGGGTGTCCCCCACCTCTCACACAAGCCGTTTTCGCATTGCACGGCCCTCCCCAGTCCGGCTCGTCTCTGGTTGGCCCAGAGCCAGCCCTGGCCCGCCTCCGTTCATTACGCACTGTCCGGAGAGCAAGCCTTGAAGTGGGTGGGGTGTTCACTTGACGTGGGTGGAGTGTTCTTGTGTGCGCGCTTACAGTGTTTTAAGAGAGGACACCCCTAAAAAAATATTTGTTAGCTGAATATATATATTAGTTTTTCTGAGTTTAATTTTTGTTAATAACTGATTACAAATCAGCTTATGTATCAGCTTATGTTAGAACGTAAATAACACGAAGCGCGCACCCATTTCCGCCTTTCCGCGCGACCTGAATGTCATTAAAATATAACTAATATTGTCTAATTCTTGCGCGCAGCCAGGGTTTTAAAATATAACTAATAATCTCTAACTTCTACGTGCAGCTAGATTGTTAAGAGGAGTGTTTGCTATACTATAGGTAAAGTGGACACCTAAAAAACCAGTCCGCCGCTGTAGCTCAAATGCCCCTTTTCCACCGGTCGGCACGGGTAGGATATTATGTCATATGTGCGTCGCAGACACCCCCTTTACGCCTTCCCCACCGGATATTCCGTGCTGCCCCGCACCAGATTTTTGGTGTGGTTTCAGAGGGGTGCCAACGCGTGCTCACCCGCTCCGGAAGGAGGAGTATGTGTGGACTCGAGCTGTTTTCACGGAAGAGAGGGAAGTGATCACGGCAGGACTTTACATGATAAACACGGTAAAAATAATTTTTTGTTTTTAAAATTATAGCAAAAATGGGTTTTCAGCTGAACGTGTCCTTAATAAAATCACGTAAAATCACGTAAGAGATCGTCACTGCTCTTACACTATTTTATCTTGACCAGAGGAAGCGGGTTCGCTTCCCACCTGGTACGAAGTAATTATACT
>JBBPBX010023672.1:0-40338 GCA_038048925.1 Garcialebias charrua | reverse complement strand
ATATATATATGTAAGTGTAAAGGATTATGAGGAGGTCAATATTAATACTGACCTCTTTACCTTAATTAATTTACTTATTCAGATTGAATAGTAATTTCACGGATTCTTTTCTTTTTCAGTTTACCCAATATTTCTGTGATCTTTATGATGGATAAATAAATAAAGCCATTAAGTGACAATGGAAATGTTAACTTAGTTTGGTATCCCAAAGACACTACCATTTATTTAAAATAAATCAACTAAATTAACACCATTACACTTGATTGATAGATTTCACTTCTCTTGCAATTTAACACGTAAGCACATTTAAATTGCAACATAACAGACATAAATACGGATGTTAATATACTTAGTCTGTGGCTCTTAGCTTAAAATGTTACCAGCTTGAAATAAGGAGAGATTTAAGAGGAATAGGGAGAGGTGAAGGGGTTAAGAGAGGAAGTTATTTATCTTGGGTTTAACCAGAAATGACACTCCTCCGTACGAGAACCAGCTCGACTTCACAGCACGATCCAAGAAACATTCGCAACTCTGTACCTGTTGACGTTCAGTCTCGGTTGGTAGTTGCAGGAGCAGTCTGAACCTCACAGGTTCTGGGCCTATGAAGTCCGGTGTACCTCGGTGTGTTCATGGATTCACGTGTCGTGACGCCTGCCTTCTTCGTCAAAGATAGTAGCAGCTTCTGGGTTAGTTTCAAAATAAAGCTTTCCTCAAGAAAGTCATAGAGAGCTTTTGCTCGGTGAACTGGATGGAGACGTCCATCAGTTCCACTGATAAGTTGGTCTTTTGCTCTTGACCAAACTTAAATCAGTTGACAAGGCAGAGAGCTTCCAGGTCTCTGTCCATTCAAACTCTGAAGCGTTCACGGAAGCAAACGCTTTTACTCAAAAATGTTGAGATTAGAACACAGTTTCCTCATTGGTCCGTGGGCCAAGAGGAGTGTGAAAACGTGAAGTGAAAACTCAAGGTTGACAGCAAGTCTGCTTAGATAACAAATAGGAATGTTTTGGAAAAGTGTCTGAAAGAGAGGAGACATCTCGACGCTAACGAGAGTTTTAGCTGAACTCAACAAAAACAACTTCTGAGTTAGTCAGTTTGACACATTATTCAACTTTGTCATAGATATTTTGAGTAGACACTTTCATTTGGTCAAGTAACACAGTAATACTCCATATTAAAAGAATAACAGCATATAACATCCATCCATCCATCCATTTTCTTCCGCTTATCCGGGGTCGGGTCGCGGGGGTAGCAGCCTAAGTAGGGAGGCCCAGACTTCCCTCTCCCCAGCCACTTGGAGCAGCTCCTCTGGGGGAATCCCAAGGCGTTCCCAGGCCAGCCGAGAAACATAGTCCCTCCAGCGTATCCTGGGTCTTCCTCTGGGTCTCCTCCCGGTGGGACATGCCCGGAACACCTCACCAGGGAGGCGTCCAGGAGGCATCCTAACCAGATGCCCGAGCCACCTCAACTGGCTCCTCTCGATGTGGAGAAGCAGCGGCTCTACTCCGAGTCCCTCCCGGATGACTGAGCTTCTCACCCTATCTCTAAGGGAGAGTCCAGCCACCCTGCGGAGAAAACTCATTTCAGCCGCTTGTATCCGAGATCTTGTTCTTTCGGTCATAACCCAAAGCTCATGACCATAGATGAGGGTGGGAACGTAGATCGATCGGTAAATTGAGAGCTTTGCCTTTTGACTCAGCTCTCTCTTCACCACGACAGACCGGTACAGCGCCCGCTTCACTGCGGACGCTGCACCTATCCGCCTATCGATCTCACGCTCCAGTTTTCCCTCATTCGTGAACAAGATCCCGAGATACTTAAACTCCTCCACTTGGGTAAGGACCTCCTCCCCGACCCGGAGAGGGCACGCTACCCTTTTCCGGCTCAAGACCATGGCCTCGGATTTGGAGGAACTGATCCTCATCCCGGCCGCATCACATTCAGCTGCAAACCGCTCCAGCGAAAGCTGTAGATCACGAGCTGATGAAGCCAATAGGACCACATCATCTGCAAAAAACAGAGAAGCGATTCTAAGGCCACCAAAACGGATCCTCTCAACACCTTGGCTGCGCCTAGAAATTCTGTCCATAAAAGTTATAAACAGAATCGGTGACAAAGGGCAACCTTGGCGGAGTCCAACTCTCACCGGAAACGAGCCTGACTTACTGCCGGCAATGCGGACCAAGCTCTGACACCGGTCGTACAGGGACCTAACAGCCCATATCAATGGGCCTGGTACCCCATACTCCCGGAGTACCCGCCACAGAACCCCCCGAGGGACGCGGTCGAATGCCTTTTCCAAGTCTACAAAGCACATGTAAACTGGTTGGGCAAACTCCCACGCACCCTCCAGGACCCTGTTGAGGGTGTAGAGCTGGTCTAGTGTTCCACGACCAGGACGAAAACCACACTGCTCCTCCTGAATCCGAGGTTCGACTATCCGACGGACCCTCCTCTCCAGAACCCCTGAATAGACCTTACCAGGGAGGCTTAAGAGTGTGATCCCTCTATAGTTGGAACACACCCTACGGTCCCCCTTTTTGAATAGGGGAACCACCACCCCAGTCTGCCAATCCAAGGGAACTGCCCCCGATGTCCACGCGATATTGCAGAGTCGCGTAAGCCAACACAACCCCACAACATCCAGAGCCCTAAGGAACTCAGGACGAATCTCATCCACCCCCGGAGCCTTGCCACCGCGGAGCTTTTTAACCACCTCGGCGACCTCCGCACCAGAGATTGGAGAGCCCGATCCAAAGTCCCCAGGCTCCGCTTCCTCAGTGGAAGACGTGCCAGTAGGATTGAGGAGGTCTTCGAAGTATTCCGCCCACCGACTCACAACATCCCGAGTTGAGGTCAACAGCACGCCATCCCCACCATAAATGGTGTTGGTCGCGTACCGCTTTCCCCCCCTGAGACGCCGGATGGTGGACCAGAATCGCCTCGAAGCCGTACGGAAGTCATTCTCCATGGCCTCTCCGAACTCCTCCCACGCCCGAGTTTTTGCCTCAGCAACCACCCGAGCCGCATGCCGCTTGGACTGCCGGTACCTATCTGCTGCTTCCGGGGTCCCACAGGCCAAAAAGGCCCAATAGGACTCCTTCTTCAGCTTGACAGCATCCCTCACCGCCGGTGTCCACCACCGGGTTCGAGGGTTGCCACCACGACAGGCACCAACAACCTTGCGGCCACAACTCCGATAAGCTGCCTCGACAATAGAGGCGCGAAACATGGCCCACTCGGGCTCAATGTCCCCCGCCTCCCTCGGAACGTGTTCAAAGCTCTCCCGGAGGTGGGAGTTAAAGCTCCGTCTTACGGGAGACTCTGCCAGACGTTCCCAGCAGACCCTCACAATACGTTTGGGTCTGCCAGGTCTGACCGGCATCCTCCCCCACCATCGGAGCCAACTCACCACCAGGTAGTGGTCAGTTGACAGCTCCGCCCCTCTCTTCACCCGAGTGTCCAGGACATGCGGCCGCAGATCAGATGAGACGACAACAAAGTCGATCATTGAACTACGACCTAGGGTGTCCTGGTGCCAAGAGCACATATGGACACCCTTATGCCTGAACATGGTGTTCGTTATGGACAATCCATGACGAGCACAGAAGTCCAACAACAGAACACCACTCGGGTTCAGATCAGGGGGGCCGTTCCTCCCAACCACACCCCTCCAGGTCTCACTGTCATTGCCCACGTGAGCGTTGAAGTCCCCCAGCAGAACAAGGGAGTCCCCAGGAGGCGCACCCTCCAATACCCCCTCCAAGGACTCCAAAAAGGGTGGGTAATCTGCGCTGCCGTTCGGCGCATAGGCACAAACAACAGTCAGAGCCCGTCCCCCCACACGTAGGCGAAGGGAGGCTACCCTCTCGTTCACCGGGGTGAACCCCAACGTACAGGCACCAAGATGGGGGGCAACAAGTATGCCCACTCCTGCTCGGCGCCTCTCACCAGGGGCAACTCCAGAGTGGAAGAGTGTCCAACCCCTCTCAAGGAAACTGGTTCCAGAGCCATATAACATATATCATGAAAATGACAAAAGTTATTCTTTTGATTACATTAGAATAAAATCAAAGATAGAAATAGTCTCTTTTGGTGACTATGTTCTCAGATTACAACTAATGGAATAATTTGTAGTAAATGTCTTGCTTTACTGAGAGGTCAGTAAAGGTCATCTCTGGAACAGTTCAAAAATACACAGGTGTATCAAAGTGGACACGGTCATGCCCACTACATCTCCCCCTTTTGGAAGCCATCGCCAGTCCTTGGGGATGGGGTCCAACACGAAAGGAACATTGAACTGTCTCTGATCTTGAAGTAATCCAGCAAGTGGAAAAGAAAAATCAAATTATAATCCCATAAAGTTTTTTGGAACTTCCATACTGTTCGGAGGTAATCCCATTGCGGTAAGCTTTTAATCCCTTGGAAAACTGAGTCTGTTAACTCTTGGAAAACAAAGTCTGTGATCCCTTGGAAAACAAAGTCTTATAATCCACAGCGGTAATTCCACAGCAGTAATTCCACAACGGTTAGTTTTGTTGATTGATCAGCAACAATTGTTTTCATAATCAGCATGTAGAGGGGATCCCTCGATTGACGCAGAGGAGGCGACCCTTGGATGAAGGTTGAAGACCAAGCGTTGGAGCTGCAGGTCCCCACATCGAAGGTTGTTGGCTGGTTGGTTTCCAGTCAGTGCCACTCTGGTTCTATGTGTCATGCAATTATGTGGTTTTTTAGGTGGGCTTATGATTGGGATTTTACATTAGGCCCTACCTATATGCACCTGATGTGTAAGCTATCATGATTTAGATCAGCTACAAATACCAATTAAGGGGTGGATCAATTCTGTAAATTAGAAATACCATACCATACCATTTTATTTATAAAGCACTTTCAACAGGAACAAGTCCACACCAAAGTGCTGAACAAACAAACACGCAACAGGCAACACAGACAATGAAGTACAACACGAAAAACATAATAGGGATCTATACCTATAAAATTTTGGAGGACTTCTGTAACGAAGGCCTCTTCTTCCAAACTATTCCTCCATTCATTACGTAGTTTAGGTTAAACTAAAATTGAAAAATGAAATATAGTTTGGTCTAAATGTCTGTTGTCTTTTAGACAAACGACGTAGGATTTGGTATTCCTAATACATTTTGAAGTCTATGGCGAGACTCATCAAAATGAATAGGTAATCTAGAATAGAAACGATCAAATCGGTTCAATTTAGAAATTGTGAGACCAGTGTAGTTTATTGTACCTTGAGTAGCTTTAAACTACATTGACTCTTCAACGATTGAGGTTTTTAACAAAATGAACTGCATGTTGGCATAGTTAAATCCATTTAAGTCTTTAACTAACATTAATGCAAAACCTTTTTTGGCTGGAAGTGTTCAGAACCAAAACAATATCTCAAATAATGACAACAGTAATGACTAAACAACAAGGAAACAACGTTTCACTGCTTCGACACACTCTTGTCGTCAGATTCCAAAATGCAACACACAAGAAAAACAGGTCTCAACTTTATAACCGAGGTCAAATTAAATCTCGTGGATTTAAATGGTTGTTAAGGTTAGTTTTTGTTGTGGGTGTTAGACTTAGCGCTTCTAAGTTCAAATTGGACAATGCGACTTATAGGGTGGAAAATACGGTAGTTTAAACCTGATTAGTTTATTTACTAACTTGTGTTTGGACGACCTTATTATCCCATGAAGTCGGTGAGTTTGTGAGATCTTTGTCTTTTGTGGAGTCATTGAACGCCTTGTAAGGTTTGATCTGATTTCGATGTACCCATTTAGCAATTGGCTCTTTGCGGCCTTTGCTGATTTTGATTTCGTAGACGACTGAGGACACTTTGTCTGTTATCAGATGAGGTCCAGTCCACCTGGGCATCAGTTTGCGGGCGAGAGTTCCGGTCTCGGACCCTCCTTTCCCGGTTGCTGGGGCGAACGTATAGTACCAGACTCTGTCTCCCACTTGGAGTTCATTGTGAGAGGCCTTCTGGTCATAGTACGCCTTGCGTCCTTCAGCGGATTTTTCCAGGTTTTTCTGGGCGAAAGCAAAAGTGTTTCTGAGGTGTACATTCAAATCTTTCATGTATTGTTGTGTAGTGTAGGCTGTTGCCATGGCGGCGTCGCCTGGTTGGTACAACAGGTGTAGAGGGAGAGTCATTTGTCGACCGGTCATCATCTCGAAGGGAGAGATGCCAGTTGATGTGTGTGGAGTGGCTCTTATGGCCATGAGGACCAGAGGGAGTTTCACGTCCCAGTCCTTGTGGTTTGCAGCCACGTATTTCTTCAAAATACTCACCACAGTTCTGTTTGCTCTCTCTACTTGGCCTGAAGCCTGTGGGTGGTAGCCGACATGAAAGTTGGCCTTGACGCCTAGCGTCTTCCACAGTTCTTTCATCACTTCACCTGTGAAGTGTGTACCTTGGTCTGGGGACGTTTTGTCTTTGTCTTGGACATGGGCATGACCTAACATCACCCCCCTGTGGTTATGGGGGACCACGAACACGGGTGAGGATGTCCGTCCATGGGCACAAGTTAGGATGCCATTGTCTAATTTAAGCTGTTTGCGCAGCTGAGAGTAGACAGTACACAGGAACCTTTTAGGTTTCGGCCAACGTATCTTCTTACGTTTACCTCTTTCCGTGTAATTCAGGTGTGTCTCAAACATCCGTGCAGTCGCAGGTGTATCTGATTTGTCAGTCTGCGATGAGTCATTGTCGTTGTAATGTGAGTTAGTCCCCCACTTGTTTGAAGATGGGTCCTCGAAATCTGTAACAATGATGTCCAAGTGACTGTCAGCGTCTGGTTGACTGTCATTTTGTGGACTCAAATGCTTTTGAACCAAGGTTTCCCTGAAAGCTTGGCTGATGTTTTCCCACTTCTTGACTGAAAAGGGCCTCTTTGAGTCTGTAAGAACTATGTCATTTCTGATTAGTTTCCGACATCAAATGCTTTTGAACCAAGGTTTCCTTGAAAGCTTGGCTGATGTTTTCCCACTTCTTGACTGAAAAGGGCTCTTTGAGTCTGTAAGAACTATGTCATTTCTGATTAGTTCTAGACCCAAATGCTCTTGAACCAAGATTTCATCGAAAGCTTGGTTGATTGCCGAATTACCTGTCCCAGGGGACAGTACAGCATCTTCGGTGTGGGATCCTTGGATCTCAACACCTTTTTCTACCCGTGGTAGGTAGTGTTCAGTGAGTGCTGATTTTTTCAGCTCGCAGAGGAGGTTCTCTTGTTGGGCCAGAGATTGGTCCAACTTTTGGGTCTCTTCTGTCTCAACTGTAATTGAAGGTTCACTTACCGGGCTCTCGTCCTCGGATGAGGAGTCCCATGTGTCCTCTGCGGTACCTGCGGTTAGGCAGTCTGTATCACAACTAGGAGGCCTTTTCATTGGCAGGGGTTTTCTCACTGTTGCCCACATTGTCTGTTGACCATAATCTATAATCGCGCCGAAACGGTTTATAAAGTCTTGGCCAACCAAAAATGGGAATGAGTCAAGTGTAGACACGTATACCGGATGGTATAGTGTCATTTTGCCAATCTGCATGTGAACCATAGCTATAGCTGTTAGGGTTGTTCTCGTCTCTGCGAGACCCTGCAGTTCAATAGCACATTTCTCAAAGGGTATTTGCCTGTCAACACCGTTAGCGGCGGTCCTCAGCTCCTCGAACAGCTTGGCCGACATAATGGTTATATCAGCACTACCGTCCAGGAGGGCTTCACGCTCAAGGACACCTTCCAGTGTGATAGGCAGGTAAGCTTTCTTAGCCACCCCCCTTTGTATAAAGTTACACAGAAACCTCACAGGTCTTGGCCCACGTTTCTGTTCACGTGTGACCTCTGTCTGTGTAATCTTGTTTACTGTCAGCATCTTGTTGGCTGTCAGCATCATGACCTTCAGGATGTTGTTGTGTGTCAGCAATTGGTTTGCTGTCAACATCCATGGCAATGTTGGTAGTAGTGTGCGCTGAGTTATTTGTGTGCTCTGAGTCTTTGTGAAAGACAGTGCTACACATCGCTCCAGGTTGGTCAATGTTGATAGTGTCATTATCAATGATAACGCCACTCATTGTATCAGGTTGGTCAAGCACAGTAACATTCAAATCTACTGACAAACTACTTACTTCCTCTGTCTCTTCCGAGCATAGAGGTGTTGGGCCATTATTCCGGGACATTCGTGACTCTTTGCCTGTCTCGAACTGTTCTGTTCGAGGCGCGGGAGGTGCAGTTCCAAGGCTCGGGGGTTTCTGTTGGGACCACGCATAGTTACATGAGTATAGGTCCTCATACTTCAATTTCTTTTGAAGTCCACCCACCGATGGACCTTGGTTTTCACCCACCTGGTTCGATCTGAACCATTGTGGGTCTCTTAGAGAGTGAACACCTACCTTTTGTGGTTCGTTGCTTGTCTCAGATTTTTCAATCTGAGGTGCTTCAGGGGCGGGGCTCCCTTTAAACCATTTTGAGTCACTGTTCCAGCTGGTACCAACATTTCGTTGTTTGTCAGTTTGAAAATCTTGTTCATTCTTGCTAGTATTATCCAACTCTTTTAACAACCGACGTATGTTCTCTACCTCTTCTGAGGTCAGAGGGCCTTTGAGACGACGGTGTTCATTCTCGCTTTCTATAGGAGAGAGAACCTCTCCTATTTTTAGCGACTGGGATACAACCTTTTGACCTGGGCACACCTCAGAAGGTGTTTTGTTTTGCATGTGAGCCTCAAAACAGTTACAGCGCACTGTTTCATCACTGATTGTCTAAACTGATGTTGTAACTCAAGGCCTCTTTTGAGAAGTTTTTCTCTTTGTCCTTTGTTCTTCTGCCTTATCAATTCAATCTTTGCTTTGAGCAACTGGTTATTTGTGTGCTCTGAGTTATCAAAGACAATGTCACGCATTGTACCAGTTTGGTCATCCTCTGTCTCATTCAAGTTTTCAAACAACCAGCTTATGTCCACCATCTCTTCAGAGCTTAGAGGTATGGTGCCTTTTTCCTGGAACTTCTGTGACCTTTTGCTACTCCCGGACTGTCTAGTCTGCAGTGCAGGGGCAGGGCCTTTGCTCGGTGTAGACCGCGGAGGGTCACTTAAAGAGCGGACACCTACCATTTGTGGTTTTTTGCTTATCTCGGGCAGCTTCGTCCGAGGTGCAGGGACAGGGCGTTTGCTCGTCCTTCTCAACCATATTGGGTCTCTAAACCACTTTGGGTCATTGTTCCAGCGGGCATCAACATGTCGTGGTTTGTTAGTTTGAAAAACATGTTTCTTCTCGCCTATGTTAGGAGAGGGAGTTGATGAACTTGTCCCTTCCAGCTCCAGCGAGTGGGATATGACCTTTTCTTGGTAATGTAGTTCACGTTCTGGTTTTGTTTTTAACCAGATCGGGTCATTGTCCCAGTAGGCATCAACATTTTGTGCTTTGTTAGTTTGAGAAAGATGTTTCTTCTCGCCTTTTTTGGGAGAGGGAGTTGATGAACTTGTCCCCTCCAGCTCCAGCAAGTGGGATTTGACCTTTTCTTGGTAATGTAGTTCACATTCTGGTTTTGTTTTTAACCAGATCGGGTCATTGTCCCAGCAGGCATCAACATTTTGTGCTTTGTTAGTTTGAGAAACATGTTTCTTCTCGCCTTTTTTAGGAGAGGGAGTTGATGAACTCGTCCCTTCCAGCTCCAGCGAGTGGGATTTGACCTTCCTGACTGGGTATCAATTCAACCAAATCGGGTCAGGGAGTTGATGAACTTCAAAACCATTTATAGCACACCGTTTTATTATTAATTGCCTAATCTCACGTTTTAACTCAAGTTTTTGTGTGTGAAATTCTTCTCTTCTTCGTAAGTTATTTTGCCTTAACAATTCAAGCTTTGCTGTGAGCAGCTGTAAAGCTTCATCATAATTTTCATCTTCCCTCTTTGTTTTGAAATTTTCTCCAAATTAATGAGAGATGCTTGTAGTTTGTTATTTTAAATATTTCCTTATTTAAAATAAACTGGAGTCATTATTTGTACACAGAAAAACGTTAAAAATGCCATTTTTAACTAAAAGTGTACAGTTGTGCACACCAATTTGTTTAAAATGCAGAGATGTGAAGAGCTTGATGTGGAAATGCTCTGTTCTTCATCATTTTGTTTTTTGATTTAATTTGAAAATCAAATAAAAGATGCTTTTTTGAGTGTTATTTTAAATCTCTTCAGTATTTAAAATGAGCATAAATTGTTTGTCTGTACCTCTGTTATTCTAAATTTTTTATTTAAAATTAACAGGAGTTTTTGTTTGTGTACAGAACAAATTTAAAGCTGGTAATTCACCATAAAAATGCGGACTTTTATGATGTTTTTTGAGAAAACTCATCTGTTAAGGTCTTTTAACCAACAGGGGGCAGATTCAAGTCTGTTATCACGAGGCGACTGGTTTTTCTATTCAGTATGCTGGTGAAGATTCTCAGTCGTCCAGGACATGATAAAATCAAAAAAAGGTATTCAATACAGAACAACTGGACTTTATTTGTAACAAACAAGACGTTTCGCTTCTCATCCGAAAAGCTTTATCAATTGAGTTTAGCAGACAGTCAGGGGAAGCAGTTATAACAGGACAAGCCATTGACACGCACCAACATATTTAAATTGGAAACTAACACCCCCACATACTTGGGATAACACGTACCTGTGACCCATTCAAAGTTCAGTGTGTGAAAACAGAGCTTACAGAACACACACACACATCCTACTGTATGTGAAATGACAAGTCACACTTCACCCATTGATAGCAGGGACCTGTCAAAGTCTTTGTTGGTCTAATTCACAAACAAAGCTCCTCTGTTCTCATCAGGTGTGAGACGCCTGGGAACCAAACCCAGGGCCGCGCCATAAGTTTTAGAAAGTTGAAATCTTAGACCTCCTCCTCTGTTTAACGATGGTTTCTCTCTTTTTACATAAATCGCCTCCTTCACACCTCTCTCAAACCACCTGTGCTCTCGGTCCAAAATATGTACATTTTGGTCCTCAAAAGAGTGTCCCTTGTCTGTGAGGTGGAGGTGAACAGCTGAGTTTTGTCCAGAGGAGGTTGCTCTCCTGTGTTGAGACATTCTTCTGTGGATGGGCTGTTTAGTTTCTCCAAAGTATTAGTCTGGACAGTCCTCGCTGCACTGGACTGCATAAACTACACCACTCTGTTTGTGTGTAGGTGTTTTGTCCTTAGGGTTTGTTTGAAGAGTTTCAGTCAGGGTTTAGAACTCATCATAGCACAGAAACAACACTAGTAAAAGTCACTAATGATATTCTCATGGCCTCAGACAATGGACATATGTCTATACTGGTCCTGTTAGACCTCAGTGCTGCATTTGATACGGTTGATCACAATATTCTACTACAGAGTCTTGAATATGATATTGAGATTACAAGAACAACTCTCAATTGGTTTAAATCATATCTATCTGATAGATTCCAATTTGTAAATGTAAATAATGAATCTTCTTTATACACCAAAGTTCAGTGCTTGGACCAATACTCTTTACCTTGCACATGCTTCCATTAGGTAAAGTTATTAAACAGCATGGGATAAAATTTCATTGTTATGCTGATGATACAGTTAAATTTGTCCATGAAACACAACAAATACAATCAGCTACTTAGACTACAAGCATGTCTTAAAGACATAATAATAATAATAAAAATGAATTTAATTTATGACGCACTTTTCATTAATGAAAATCTCAAAGTGCTTACACATAAAAACCTGGATGAGCCTAGATTTTCTGCTGTTGAATACATACAAGACTGAGGTTTTAGCTTTTGGACCTGAGCCTTTTAGGAATCAATTTTTCAGTCTTTTGTCCTTAGACAGCATTAATCTGGCCTCCAGTTTTAATGTTAAAAATCTTGCTGTTATTGTTGATCAGGACATGTCTTTTATCCCCCTCATTAAAAACGTTACTAGAACCGCCTTCTTCCACCTGTGTAATCTCATTAAAATTAGAAACGTCTTACCATAAAATGATGCAGAAAAACTGGTTCATGCATTTGTAACGTCTAGACCAGACTAATGTAATAGTTTATTATCTGGGTGTCCAAATCTTTAAAAAGGCTTCAGTTGAACACAAATGCTACTGCCAGAGTCTTAACTGGAGTTAGTAGGAGAGATCAAATTTCTCCAGTTTTAGCTTCTCTCCATTGGCTGCCTGTCAAAATCAGAATTGAATTCAAAATCTTACTTTTAACCAACAAAGCCCTCAACAACCTAGCTCCATCTTATATTCGAGACCTTATTGTTCCATCTCAAAAAGCTAAGTCTGGTCCTCTGGACATTCAAAAAACAAAACAAAAAAGTAGAAACGTTTCGTCTTTCGTCCGAAAGACTTCCTCAGTCTGAGATGCTGTATTCAGCTCAGTCTTATAAATAGCACCCTCTCACAGTGGATCAACCAGTTTGCTGCTGACAGCCAAAACCAGCTGCTCACATGATCAAGGAGGACCATCAGCCTAACGATGGATCATTAGCACCCTGATGGTTGTTTGCTATTCACAGAGGGCTGAGTGATACTAGCAATAACAGCATTGTAAGAGGGGGACAGTTGAACCCGGAGGCCTCCACCTCTGTTTAATGATGGACGGTTTCTTTTCACAAAGATGGCCTCCTTTACTCCTCTCTCAAACCATCGTTCCTCTCTATCAAGGATGTGAACATCTTCATCCCTGAAAGAGTGACCGCTGGCCTGGAGATGAGTGTAGACCGCAGAGTCCTGACCTGATGATGTTGATCTTCTGTGCTGGGCCATCCTTTTGGCCAGTGGCTGTTTAGTTTCCCCGATATAAGACTGATCACAGCCCTCCTGACACTGAACAGCATACACAATATTACTCTGTTTGTGCCGGGGGACTGGATCTTTGGGATGAACCAGTCTTTGCCGTAATGTATTTTGGGGTTTAAAAGCCACTGGGACGTTGTGTTTAGAAAATAAACGTCTCAATGTCTCTGAAACTCCCGCAACATACGGAATGACCACTGGTCTGGGTCTGGGTTCCTTCTTTTCACCTGATGGCTGGCTGGAGTCCTGTTTGGGTTTCTTCTCTGCTTTCAGGAAGGCCCAGTTAGGATATCCACATTTCTCTAGAGCCTGTCTTGTGTGGGATTTCTCCTTCTGTCTGGCTCCTGAGTTAGTGGGGACGCTGTCTGCTCTGTGATACAGAGTTCTGATGACTCCTAACTTGTGCTCCAAAGGGTGATGGGAGTCAAACTGCAAATACTGGTCTGTGTGGGTGGGTTTGCGGGACACCTCAGTTTGCAAATATCCTCTATCAAAAACTGAGACCTCACAGTCCAAAAAAAGCCAACCTGCCATTTTTTACAACTTCGCGTGTGAACTTGATATTGTTATGAGCCGGAAAAAGAAACAAACATGGAGAATAAATATGATTTACAACAATAATAATATTTATTTTTACATAAAGGGGTTTTAAGTTTAAAGTTAACAGCATAGAATAATAAGGAAGTGACCCAAGATATTTAAAACTGTTAGCCGCCCTCACATGCACTAAGGAGAAAACAAAATACAACTCAAAAAAACTAGGCAGACCAACAAAATAAAAAAAACTCAAAGAAGGACAACAGGTGACAGTGATCAACTGTGGAAAAACAAAACAAATTTATTAAATTCAAAACTTTAATTGAGTCAGTCTCAGTCTCAAACTGAGTCAGTTGTGTAACATCATTACATGTTGTATAAATATAGAATACAGGCTGATCCATGAATCAAATGAGATCAACTTTATTAATAAAGCAGATTTAAACAACAAGAGTTGACCAATGTGCTGAACAACAAACTCCAAAATAACATCCATAAAACAACAAAGTGAAGGTGTTCAAACACTGTTAAGATTAGTCACGTGATTTATTGTGCGCTCTTCACGTACGTCATCAACGGGGGACTATTTAAGACGTTGTGTTGACGCAGCTGTTGTTGATTGAAATGGATGGAAGTCTGTATGTTTCTGATGACTTTCCTGCGAGAAATAAACCTCCTAAACTAAATGCTGAATCCTGAACCGTTCTTTGTCCGACCTAACCTGCCCTAAGATGGCGAATCGAACAGGTTATGGGCCCAGAGGGGACAAGGAAGGTCGCTGGCAAAGATTATGCTTCGTCGGAAAAGAACGAAGACGAGGAGGTAACACGGAGTTCATCTGTTACAGCTGTGGACTGAGGGGACACAAAGCAAGGCAGTGTCCGATGAATGAAACACAGCGACAGTGGTGCCGTGTGTGTAAGAGTCCACGTCATGCAGAGAATGGCTGTTGGCGAAAGAAGATGGAAAATGTGAACCAAGCGACCGATGAAGTGGAGGATGATCACTCGTTCGCATTCAAAACAAACGACGCTCAGATCAGCGGATGGAAACAGAGAGGCCTGATGGTGGACACCGGAGCGACCTCACACATCATCACTGATGTTAACAGGTTCAAACGCTGGGATGACACGTTTGAACCAGAACAACACTTCATCGAGCTCGCTGACGGGACGAGGACGAACGGTGTGGCGGTGAAGAGAGGTGACGCGGAGGTCTGGCTGCGGGACACACAAGGACGAAGGAGGGAGGTGGAGATCAAACGGGCGTTGTACGTCCCAACGTACCCACAAGACATCTTTTCTGTGAATGGCAAACTCATAATATGAATGAATGGCAGACTCAAACTATGAATGAAAGGCAAACTCAGGACGATCCTGACATGCTTGATGATGTTTTTAGATATAGAAGAACTATCCCTGTTAAGCCAGAATTAAGAGCAGAACACCAGGTGTCACAGGGAGCACATGGGAGTTCTACTGAGCCTGCAGTGAGTGTAGAGAGCACAAGTGTTAGACAGGAAACACAAGAGGTCTCATCTGAACCTATTTCAGAAGAAGAAAGCACAAGTGATGAACAAAATGCAAATGAACCTGGTCTACGACGTTCTGAAAGAGAAAGAAAAGCACCAGCATATCTAAAAGATTATGAATGTATGGCTGGGAGTGCTGATGATGAAGAGATAAATGTTGACTATTGCTATCGTTCAGTGTTTAGTACACCACAAAGTTACAGAGAAGCAATAAATTCACCTAAAGCTGAAAAATGGATAGAAGCAATGAAAGAAGAGATGGAATCCTTAACAGAGAACAAAACCTTTACACTGACCAGACTGCCAGAGAATAAAAATGCAGTGGGGGGTAGATGGGTCTTCACGATTAAGAATAACATAGATGGAACTGAAACCTATAAGGCCAGATATGTAGCGAAAGGATACAGTCAAGTAGCTGGTATAGATTATAAAGCATTCGCACCAACAGCAAGTATGACGTCTGTACGCAGCTTAATGCAAATGGCAGCTCAGTACGATCTAAAGTTACATCAAATGGATGTTAAGACGGCCTATTTACATGCTCCTATTGACTGTGAGGTATACGTGGAGCAGCCTGAGGGTTTTGAAGTCAACACAGATGAAAAACTAGTGTGTAAATTAAACAAATCTCTGTATGGTTTAAAACAATCAGGACGCAACTGGTATAAAATGCTCCATGACTATTTGGATGAAAATGGTTTCATACAGAATCCTGCTGATCACTGTGTTTATACAAGACAAAACTTAAATGAGAGAATAATTGTTATTTTTTGGGTTGATGACCTCATCATAGCAGCAAATGATGATCTTTTGATAAACAGAGTAAAAGAAATGCTGAAAACAAGGTTCAAAATGAAAGATATGGGGACACTTAAATATTTCTTGGGCATTGACTTTACACAGACAGATGGTGAAGTAAAAATGAACCAAAAGATGTACATACAGAAAATTCTTGAAAGATTTGGTATGTCTGAATGTAGCACAAGGTGCACCCCATGTGAACAGAAGTTAAACTTTGAGTGTGAAAGTAAACTTGTTGATCCGAGACATTATCGTGAGCTTGTGGGTAGTTTGATTTATGTTATGACATGTACAAGACCTGATCTTAGTTGGGTTGTGAGCAGACTTTCACAGTGTTTAGCTCAACCAAGAGAATGTAACCTGATCGCAGCTAAACATGTGCTGAGGTACCTGAAAGGGACAATGGATAAAAACTTATGCTATAAGAGGTGTGAAGAGAAACTTCAACTTGTAGCATATAAAGTCAAAGTCAACTTTATTGTCAGATCTGCAATATGTACTGTACAGGACATACACAGGACCGAAATTGCGTTTCTCTCAGTCCCTCGGTGCAACAGTAAACATCTAAACATTGAAACACTGAAACATATAATAATAGACATAAGCATAAAATAGTAAAACTAACACTGTCCTGAGTTTTTGCATAGTGGTATAAGAGTATGAAAATTTACACCAACTCTAAAACTAAAACATTAAACATTTAATGAACATAATACTGTCCTGAGTTTTTGCATACTAGTATAAAAAAAGAGTATAAAAAGTATAACTAAAATAAACTAAAGGTTTCTAGCATTGACATTTGCAAAGTGGCAAAGCAGCGTATGAGTTAATGTACACAGTATATGTATGAGGTAGTAGTTGATGTTGTTATAGAGGCAAAAAGTGGCATATGCAGTAAGGCACATTGGGCATCCCTAAATAAGACCGTTCAGAGCACACTGTATATGTATCAGCAGTGGTGTAGATATTAGAGTAGTGTAAATGTAAACAGTAGTAATTAAATGTAAGCAGTAGTAATAAAAGTAAACAGTATTAATAAATGTAAACAGAGAATGTAAACAGTATTATGACTATAGGCAGTGATGTAATACAAACATTAGTGCAAGTATGAGAAGTAGTGCAAACTGTATGAGCACATGACCGAGAGTTTAGTGAATAACCCGTTTGATGACACAGAGTCCAGTGTTAAAATCTTTGTGTTGTGTGGTAATGTGTGAGAAAGTTTTAGTGTTAAGGCAGTTCAAATGGGAGGGGGGGCAGAGCAGGCAGAGTGTTTAGCATCCTGACTGCCTGATGAACAGAGCTGTCTCTCAGTCTGCTGGTTCGAGCCTGGAGACTCCTCAGTCTCCTCCCTGATGGCAGCAGTCTGAAGCAGCTGTGTAGTGGGTGTGTGGGATCACCTGCCATGCAGTGGGCTTTCCGAGTGAGGCGTTTGCTGTGTAAGTCCTGCAGTGAGGGCAAGGAGGTGCCCACGATCTTCTCAGCTGCTCTCACAATGCGCTGGAGGCTCTTGCGGCAGGATGCAGTACATGCACCAAACCACACAGTGATGCAGCTGGTCAGGACACTTTCTATGGCACCTCTGTAGAAGGTGCTCATGATGGGGGTTGAAGCTCCAGCCCTTTTCAGCTTGCGGAGAAAGTAGAGACGCTGGTGAGCCTTCTTTGCCAGTGCTGCAGTGTTCCTGCTCCAGGACAGGTCCTTTGAGACGTGCACTCCCAGGAACTTGGTGCTGTCTACTCTCTCCACTGCGGTGCTGTTGATGGTCAGAGGGGCATGTTGGGCATCCCTCTTCCTGAAGTCCACAACAATCTCCTTTGTCTTCTCCACGTTGAGAGTGAGATTGTTGTGTCCGCACCACAAGGCCAGGCGGCTCACCTCGTTCCTGTAGTCCGTCTCATCGTTGTTGCTGATGAGACCCACCACTGTTGTGTCGTCCGCAAACTTGATGAAGTGGTTGGAGCTGTACGATGGTGTGCAGTCGTGTGTTAGCAGGGTGAATAGAAGGGGGCTCAGCACACATCCTTGTGGGGCCCCTGTGTTCAATGTGATGGTGCTAGATGTGTTACTCCCGACCCGCACTGTCTGTGGTCTCCCGGTCAGGAAGTCTAGCAGCCAGTTACACATTGAGGTGTTCAGCCCCAGACTGTCCAGTTTAAGGATGAGCTGTTGGGGGATGATGGTGTTGAATGCCGAGCTGAAGTCGATGAACAGCATTCTAACATAGGAGTCCTTCGTGTCCAGATGTGTGAGAGCTGTGTGAAGGGCAGAGGAGATGGCATCGTCGGTTGAGCGATTAGGTCGGTATGCAAATTGGAAGGGATCCAGATATAGTGATGCAGACTGGGCAGGAGAACAAAGTGACAGGAGAAGCACTACAGGGTATTGTTTCAGCCTTAGCAAAAATGGACCAGTTGTCTCATGGAAGTCAAAGAAGCAACAAACAGTGGCTTTATCAACATGTGAGGCAGAAAATATGGCCCTGGCAGCAACAACACAGGAAAGTCTTTACCTTATACAGCTCTTAAGTGCAATGGACAAAGACTGTGTATGCATGCCAGTGACAATATTTGGGGATAATCAAGGAGCAATAGCTCTATCAAAAAACCCTGTACACCGTCAAAGGTGCAAACACATTGACATAAAATACCATTTTGTTAGGTCTGCATTAGACGCTGGCAAAATAACAATTGTTTATTGTTCAACCATAGATATGGTTACAGACATATTTACCAAACCATCTACAAGAGTGAAACTCCAGAAGTTTGTACATTTCATATTTGGGGATATGAAATAATGTCATTGTACAATGTTGTATGTATTTATTTATTTATTTATTTATACAATGAACTGTGGAACAAAAAAAAAGGATGTGTGAAACAATGACTGTGTATAATGTAAATATGTGATTTCTATTCTATTGATTTTGTACAGTGAGAGAGCGAGTGGGGGTGTTAAGATTAGTCACGTGATTTATTGTGCGCTCTTCACGTACGTCATCAACGGGGGACTATTTAAGACGTTGTGTTGACGCAGCTGTTGTTGATTGGAGTGGATGGAAGTCTGTATGTATCTGATGACTTTCCTGCGAGAAATAAACCTCCTAAACTAAATGCTGAATCCTGAACCGTTCTTTGTCCGACCTAACCTGCCCTAAGATGGCGAATCGAACAGTAATTGGTTCTGTTTCGTAGCTTTGTTCTCTTGAATTCTGTGGTTTCACGTACATGTAGCTAACGATGTAGCTAACGAGCTAACGTAAGCTAACTTGTGTCTACGTCTGTCTACGTCTGCGGCAGACGATGTAAAGGAAAATCGAACAGTACAGTTTAGAAAATAAGTTATTCTATCCAAGTAAGCCGTATGCTATGAGTTTTTTTGTTTGTTTTTGTTTCTTTGTTTTGCTTTGAGACTATTGAGGCCTGCAGCCTTGCGAGGCCTGCATGCGTCCCCATTATTCATTCATTCAAGCTGCTCGTTTTTCTTAGACTGATGAATTAGCCGGCTGGAAGGTGAAACGTTTCAGCATTAAAAAATAGAAAAAAACTGTCCAGATGACCTGAATTCAGACCAAAGCTTTTCAGTTGCAAATGAATGAGTAAATGTGAAATAAAAAAGCTTTAAAATGTCTCCTATCTCTAATTTTACTTTGACTAGGCAAAATGAGATAAGTCTAAACTACATTCTGACTAATATCTCTGTGAACATGTCGCTCCAGTTGTGTTTATAAACAACTGTGTTTTTTTTTTCTTTCTGTCAGGTGTGTGGTGTTAATCTGGACTTGGAATTTGGTGTCCTAGGTATGTTTTGTGACCCCATCCTCCCCCGAGAAACAAAGCGTGCACTTTCAAGACACGATCCCTGATGGAGCATTCACATGACAAACACATCATTGTTGTCAACTGTTCAGGATCCTCATGATGAAAACATGAGGATCTGTTCAGGATCCTCATGATGAAAACATGAGGATCTGTTCAGGATCCTCATGATGAAAACATGAGGATCTGTTCAGGATCCTCATGATGAAAACATGAGGATCTGACTCGATCTGGACTTTCAGGAGAATGGATCATCAGCACTCTTCTTCTGAAGTTAGTTTATTTATAATCTCGTGTAATCTCATTTCAGATTAAGCTTGATCAGGTTATGTGAACCGAACGTGGTGCGCGCGGTCTTATCAAAATGAATCATGTTTATGAGTTAGTTTGATGAGGACAAACGACCACTGTCCCAAATCTTTAATGTTTGGTGTCAAAATGTCTCATTGTGATGAAACCCACTCATAATAATTATATTGCACCAGTTAAACTCCAAACATGTGTGGAACCTGTGTGCGTGTCTTTTAGGACATGGCAAACGGAGGGGACCAGTTCAACCTTGCAGAGCGCTCGGACTCGGAGTGCGCGGACCCCCCAAAAGAGTCCACCAAGGACAGTCCTCTGAAGGCGTCCAGCCAGCAGGTAGCAGCTCCAGTGTGTAAATAATCATTTATTTGACTTTTCACCACATCCAACTTCCCCTTCAGAATGTAAAGTAAAGACTGTGAATCAAATCACAAACTGTTTGTTGTACAGGGGGTGGAGGACATCAAAGTTGTCCTGCATGACAAGGACCTCTGGGGCAAATTCGACCATGTGGGAACTGAAATGATCATCAACAAGGCTGGAAGGTGAAAAGGAAATGTTTTTCATCAATACATGTAATCAGTTACTGAATGGACGAATAAAAAATAAAAAAAATCTCCCCAGTCTGTGCGCGTGCATGCAGGCCTCTGAGCAAAGACTTTTGTGTGGCCTACTTTTTATATATATACTGGTATATATATAATTTGTGGAGCGTTGGTCCTAGAGGACATGTCACAGCTAATGCACCTTTTTGCTTCATCTTAATTATTTTGCATCGCTGAATAATCTTTTGTTTTTGTCCTCAGCAAGTGCACCTCGTGACTCCAAATTTGCTCCCTGGTAGGTTTTACAAGTCTGGAGGAAAGCCGAGCATAATGCATTAGTACAACCAAACACTTGGAAGTGTCAATCAACTGTATCATGGATTTATTCCAACAGGTTCTGCAGATTTCCAGAATTGGAGGAAAGCACACCAAGGACTTTGTCTACAAATTTCTTGATAGGTATGTATCAACACACGCTCACCCACCCACTAACCATCTGAACTAAATATTTTACTTACAAGTTCAGTATTTAGTTTTGTAAACTAGATTTAGTTTTGTAAACTAGATAGTTGATAAGGGCTGTTAGGTCCCTGTACGACCGGTGTCAGAGCTTGGTCCGCATTGCCGGTAGTAAGTCAGGCTCGTTTCCGGTGAGAGTTGGACTCCGCCAAGGTTGCCCTTTGTCACCGATTCTGTTCATAACTTTTATGGACAGAATTTCTAGGCGCAGCCAAGGTGTTGAGAGGATCCGTTTTGGTGGCCTTAGAATCGCTTCTCTGTTTTTTGCAGATGATGTGGTCCTATTGGCTTCATCAGTTCGTGATTTACAGCTTTCACTGGAGCGGTTTGCAGCCGAGTGTGATGCGGCCGGGATGAGGATCAGTTCCTCCAAATCCGAGGCCATGGTCTTGAGCCGGAAAAGGGTAGCATGCCCTCTCCGGGTCGGGGAGGAGGTCCTGCCCCAAGTGGAGGAGTTTAAGTATCTCGGGATCTTGTTCACGAATGAGGGAAAACTGGAGCGTGAGATCGATAGGCGGATAGGTGCAGCGTCCGCAGTGAAGCGGGCGCTGTACCGGTCTGTCGTGGTGAAGAGAGAGCTGAGTCGAAAGGCAAAGCTCTCAATTTACCGATCGATCTACGTTCCCACCCTCATCTATGGTCATGAGCTTTGGGTTGTGACCGAAAGAACGAGATCTCGGATACAAGCGGCTGAAATGAGTTTTCTCCGCAGGGTGTCTGGACTCTCCCTTAGAGATAGGGTGAGAAGCTCAGTCATCCGGGAGGGACTCGGAGTAGAGCCGCTGCTTCTCCACATCGAGAGGAGCCAGTTGAGGTGGCTCGGGCATCTGGTTAGGATGCCTCCTGGACGCCTCCCTGGTGAGGTGTTCCGGGCATGTCCCACCGGGAGGAGACCCAGAGGAAGACCCAGGACGCGCTGGAGGGACTATGTTTCTCGGCTGGCCTGGGAACGCCTTGGGATTCCCCCGGAGGAGCTGCTCCAAGTGGCTGGGGAGAGGGAAGTCTGGGCCTCCCTACTTAGGCTGCTACCCCCGCGACCCGACCCCGGATAAGCGGAAGAAGGATGGATGGATGGAAACTAGATATTTAGCTATCAAATTAAATATTTAATTTAGAACGACGTGTATTAATAACATGGTTGAAATATGACTGGAAAATTTTGTTTTCTCTAAACTAAAATATTGCTGTTGATTTTTGTAACTTTGCTAATGGCACCTCATAGATATGAAAATGTTTGGCAACTCGAGTGCGTTTTGCAGCAATTTTTTAACTGATGTGCTCAAATTTGGCAGCACGACGTCTCAGTGGTTAGCACTATTGTCTCACATCAAGAAGGTCCTGGGTTCAATCCCCGGTTGGACCTGGAGTGTTTCTGTGTGGAGTTTGCATGTTCTTCTCGTGCTTGCGTGGGTTTTATCCGAGTACTCTGGTTTCCTCCCACAGATCCAAAACATGCATGTTCTGCCTTCAGGTCCAGGCCTCCCTTGAAAAAGAGATCTGTGATCTCTATGGGATTTGCCTGCTTAAATAAAGGTTAATAAATAATAATGTGTGTTAGTGTGTTAACTAGTGTTATAAGTGATTGGCAAAAACAAAAATTCAAAGCCACCTATCAACATTTGCTGGGATGGATGTTTTTATTTATTTATTTATTAATCGGGGAGATCCCAGCAAGACACTGTGCATTTTCCAGATTGCCTTTGCATATTGCTAATTACTTTTTGTTTTTGTTTGTTTTTTTGCAAATGCAGATGGAATCATGAATGGAGATTCTGCAGCAACAGAGGATTTTATAAGGACTCATGCTGCAGAGCATTTAAAACATGCAAAGGAGGACATGGGCTCACACTGGACAATTAACACAACTGGTAGAGCTGCTGCCTCTCAGCGAGCAGGTCCCCGGTTCAAATCCCGGTCCGGGGGCCTTTCTGGGTGAAGTTTGCATGTTCTCTCCGTGCATGCATGGGTTTTCTCCGGGTGCTCCAGTTTCCTCCAACAGTCCAAAAACATGCATGTTAGACTGATGGTGACTCTATGACCCTGGGTGTGAGTGAGACAGGTCCCTCTTGTAAATGAGTCCCTGTGGCTCAACGAGGCTAGCCTGTATAAATAAAGGTTGAATGAAAAAATGTGCCACAAAGAAGTGGAGGTGGGGCTTTCACACTGGACATTTAATGCACCACGAAGAAGTGGACACTGGACATTTAATGCACCACGAAGAAGTGGACACTGGACATTTAATGCACCACAAAGAAGTGGACACTGGACATTTAATGCACCACAAAGAAGTGGACACTGGACATTTAATGCACCACAAAGAGGTGGAGGACATAGGGTCACACAGGACATTTAAAACGTGCCACATAGAAGTGGAGGATACGGGCTCACACAGAACTGAGGAACACATTTTTTTTGGGGGGGGAGGATGCAAATAGGTGCTGGTCATAAAATTAGAATATCTATTTCAGTAATTCCATTCAAAAAGTAAAACTTCTATATTATATTCATTCACACAGACTGATATATTTAAAAATAATCTTAATGCTGATGATTATAACTGACAACTAATGAAAACTCCAAATTCATTATCAGTAAATTACATTACTTGAGATCAATTAAAAAAGGATTTTTCTAGATGTTGGCCAACTGAAAAATATTAACATGGTAGCATGGTCCTTAGCCCCAACTATTGAAAGATGTACATATTGTACATTTCATGTTCATACATCTCAGTTGGCCAACATTTATGAAAATACTTTATTTTTATTGAGCTCAAGTAATAGTCTAATTTTCTGAGATACTGAATTTAGGGTTGTCATTGGTTGTCAGTTTTAATCATCAACATTAAAAGAAATAAACATTTGAAATATATCAGTCTGTGTGTAATGAAAGTTTCACTTTTTGAATGGAATTCCTGAAATAAATCAACTTATTTAAAATATTATGACCAGCACACTTTGTACAGATTATTTTTGTGGTGAGGGGACTGTAATTTTATACAGCTTTTTTATTTCTCTTGTTACTGCCTGCTATATCAAAAAGAAAAATGAAGGCATGTTAAAAAATTATTATTGTTTATGTTGAGTACGGCCGAAGAATGAAGGCATGTTAAAAAAAAAAATTATGTGAAGTACAGACCAAAGTGAGCTGTGTACTTTTATAGATTTGTTTGTGTATTTTGTGTTGCCACCAGTTGATAAGTTCCGTAATGTAAAGCTTTTTTTTTAAGTTACCAAAGGTGGAATTCTCAATTTTATGTGTTATGCTGTTCCTTTAAATTGTGTTAAATAAACAGGATAAAGGTAAAATTTATGGAGTGATTTGTAAAACTTAATCCAACTGTTTGTAGGATTTTAAAGCTGCGGATGGTCAAATGTATTTCCCTAGATTTGTTTGCCTCAACGCAATTTTAAAGTAGATTCATTATACTTTTTATATGCATAGCATGAACAAGCAGCATGTAAAGTGACTAAAATAATTTAAATATAATAGCCTAATTAGAATAAGCTAAATACAGTAAGTTAATAACGTCAGATAGACGTCGAATGTAGACGCCTTTTAGACGTCAGGAATATAGACGTCTGATGTAGACGCCTTTTAGACGTCAGGAATATAGACGTCTGTTGGACGTCGGAAAAAGACGTCTTTTAGACGTCGGGAAAAAGACGTTATCTGGCGTAACGTTTTGGACCTTCCAGGGACCCGATTTCGACGTGCAGAAATGACTTGAAAAAGACGTCGTATAGACGTCTCCTTGCTCAGTGGGAACACTAATTAGGTCAATTGACAACATGATTGGGCATAAAAAGAGCTTCTCAGAGTGTCAGTGTCTCTCAGAAGCCAAGATGGTAAGAAGATCACCAATTCCATCTCGCCCAGAAACAAGAAGTAAAAAGGCCAAAAAGATTGTTTTAAATGAGTATTTTTTTTAAATAACTTATGGTTCTCTAAATAAATCAGGTTATTATTACTTGACAAGTAATAATATCAATAATGATGATAATGACAATCATTTCTTGAGAACATAATGTACATTCAACTTTATTTACCTCATACAAGTTAGTCTCACTGAGTCACAGACTCATTTTCAAGAGACATGTTTAATAATAATTATTCTAATAATATTTAATGTAATTATATATCTATTCTATATCTAGACAAAACCATTCATTCAACCTTTATTTAAACAGATAAATCACATTGAGCCTCGAAGACTCATTTACAAGTGAGACCTGTTTGGACAGACAATAAAAGTGGTGAAAAATGACACAGGGTTTGGAGACAAAAAAAAACTAACACATTTTTAAATATTTAAAGATAAAACAAACTGTCTTGTATATATTTTCCTGGTAGCAGCATTAAAATAAATCAAAGTGAAATGCTTCTGCAGCAGATAACTGCCTAAAGTTACTGTTTGTAAAACCACAAAAATGTGTGTAATCCCCACGTTGTTTCCAATTTTACAGAATGGATCCACTGGTCATCAACTGGTCACAATCATTTGCCTTTACTGTGTGTGGTAAGCACCACACTCTGTGTCCCTGTGATGGACTGGAGACCTGTCCAGGGTGTCCCCCGCCTCTCGCCCAGTGATAGCCGCACATGAACACCAGTGACCCCCATGACCCAAAAAGGAAGAAGCGAGTAAATATGATGGATGGATGGATTCTCAATTTGTACATTTCCTTTATGATTGTCTATTGTTGTCCACTGTTGTCATCACTCTTTGTTAAAATCAGGTCTCTCTTGTAAATGAGTCCCCGAGACTCAATGGGACTAACCTGTCTAAAAGGTTGAATGAGATAAATAAAATTTGTTCTAGCCGCATGTAACCACTCCAGCCAGACAGAGTGGTAATTTGCACACATTCAAAGTCAGTTATAGAAAGTTTACAGTATAAAGGATAATGCAGAAAGGATCTTATATTAGAAATATATAATAGTTTGTACAGGCTACACAGGGGAGGGATAGACATTCAGTTTTGTTGGGTACCAGCACATGTGGGAAATGAAGCTGCGGAAAGACTTGCAAAAAAGGCTACGGGAGCACAAATAACAATTCCTATCACAATTGGTAAAGGTGAAGGAAAACCAATAATCAGAGAAAATAGAAATATGTCAGAAAAAATGGGATGAGGGTAAAAAAGGAAGAAAGTTATATAAAATACAAAATTCAGTAAAAATACAGAAATTCAAAGAAAGAAACAGAAGAGAAGATGTAATTATGATGAGGTAGGGCACTCTTATTTAAATGACTTTTTATATTTAATAGGGAAAAGAAATAATAATAATTGTGAGGCTTGTGGAGAAAAAGAAAGTGTGGAACATGTACTGTTGATGTGTACAAAATACAGCAGAAAGAGAAAGGATGAAGGAAAAAGTAGGAGAGGTGGGGAGAGAATGGAGCTTGAAAGGGATCTTAGGAACAGAAGGGAATAAGGAGGAAATTAAGACAAGGAAAGCATTATTTAAATTTTTACATAATGCAAAAATCAAATATAGAATACAGTACAGTATAAGTGGAGTTAAGAGGATACACACTCCTGCACAGTAGGTGGCTGTATGCACAGAAAAGTTGTTTGCGATCCGCCATAAATCAAAAGAAGAAGAAGTGCCCACTCCAGTCCAGTAGGTGGCGCGATGTTGTTTCAAGGTGCCGCTTGTTCCAAACATAAAGAGGAAGACCATAAACAATATCCGTTGTACAATACAGTATTGTATTTATGCCGTTACAGTTTATAGTTACATGTATGAAATTCGTTACATTTGCGTGAATTTAATTTGTTTCGAGTCTTAAAGCGCATGTTTTGTGTCATGAGCATGCAGCCATCAGTTGTAAGCTAACCGCCTGACGACCCTAGCTAACTGTTGCTAGCTGGATAAGTATGTTTTTCTGTTTTTATTTTCTGTTTTTATTTCCTCTTTATTTGAGGGTTTTCACTAAAGAGAGAAGTTTTTAGTCGGGGCATTCCATCTGTAGGAAATGAAGTAGAAATGGCGGAAGTTAGCATAGTTATTATTTAGTTGCTAACGCTAACAGTGTATTTCCTCGTAGACTTTTAGCCCAGCTGCTGGTAGAGGCTGGAGCCTGCTGCAGGCTCGAGGGACGATGGCAGACCCTGCACGGATAAAACTGGAGGAGTCACCGGTGAAAGTAGCCTCTGAAATAAAAGAGGAGCATCATGTCAAAACAGAACAACCCGAAAACGTAACTGAGCCAGAAAAACCTGCAGAAGAAAGTAAAGAGTCGAGCACGCAAGATCAACCCAAAGCAGTGAGTTCATTTTAACACTTAAGAGGTGCAAAAACATTCAAAACGTACACTCAGAATATACTTTTAGTTGTCTTTATAAAGGGGAAAGAGAGCACGAGGATTAGAAGTTAGTTTAAAGATGATTGAGCATGGACTTTGTTGCTTATGCACAGTAGACACAATGCGAAGTGGCAGAACGTGCACGTCAGCTGTGATGCAGGATTGTCATGTATGGTTTTTGACACTTTTTGTAATTAGAAATCACAACACCCATATGACAAAAAAATAAAAAATAAAGACCAGGGCCTTCTTCTTACAGATTAGTATTCAAGCATTGTTGGATTTGAGTGGGTTTAGCTGCATCTGGATCTTTGCTGCTTATTAAATCTCATTAAAACGAAATCTGTCCTGCAGAAAAACAAAAGGTCTGGTGCCACATTCAGTCATATCTAGAAACCAGAAAGTTCTTCACACTCAAGAGGGAAAATGCACAAGAAGTGGAACTTCTAATAGATTTTGTCAGTCAATCATTATTCAAGAGAAATAAAGCTACCGTACTTGTTTTAGGACTAACTCCGTTTTGAAGCTAAAGTTATTTTAACTCCAGCTTGTGTACAGAACAGGTCTGAGCTGAAGTTAAACCTGTCCGATGACAGAGACATTACAAACTCTTTATTTTCAACAGATGTCTGCTGTATGGTTTGATGAATCTCGTTGTTTGTATCAGCCCTTAAGAGACGTTTTCTTCCACTGTAAAGGAAACAGCTGAAGGAGACGATGAGGAGGAGGGCACTTCCGGTCAGCCTTCCTCTAAAAGACTGAAGGTGGAGCCGGAGAAGAAGAAGGAGAAGCGCCACAAGGTTGATGAGGACGAGATACAAAAGATGCAGTGAGACAATTTTTAATTCCACTCACAACATGCATTGTGTTCAAACTCTTCAGCCAGTTTATTTTCTGCAAGTCTTTGCTGTTGTCTCACCCCCACTCCTTAGGGTTTTGGTGTCATCCTTCTCAGAAGAGCAGCTGAATCGTTACGAGATGTACAGACGCGCTGCCTTTCCAAAGGCTGCCATTAAAAGGGTGAGCTTTTTATAAAAATGCAACTTAAAAATAAAAAAATAATTAAAACTAAATTATTGTATGTTTTCTGTACTTTATTATTCATTTAGCTGATCCAGTCCATAACAGGCTCATCAGTGTCCCAAAATGTGGTTATTGCAATGTCTGGCATCGCCAAGGTTTTTGTTGGGGAAATAGTCGAGGAAGGTAAACTATGGATTTACAAAACCAGCCATTCATATTAAATAAATGAAAACACAAATTATAACAATCATTTTTGTTTTCACTTAAATGTCCCCCTCTTTTTTTTTCTTTTTTTTTTTAAATAGCCCTGGATGTTTGTGAGAAGTGGGGAGACACACCACCGCTACAGCCCAAACACATGAGGGAAGCAGTGAGGAGGCTGAAGAGCCGAGATCGGATCCCAAACACAAAATATAAACAAATCGCGTTCCACTGAGGACGAAGTCATCAAAGTAATTCACGAGACGACCCTCACATGAAGCGGCTCTTCTGTCCTCCCACCATCCAGTTACTTCTCTCCGACTGATAACTGGTTTTAAATCTCAAAGAACAATCGAGGAAGCTGACTCAAAGCCGCAGGTGAAATGTTAAATAATGTAAATACAAAGTGTTTAAATCTTGTCTCATTTAGCTCAAGTGTTGTTTTCTACAGTAATGGAACATGGTTATCAGATTTGTTCTTACTAAACTGGTTCTTTAAAATAAAACTGGACTCTGAGCCTGGTTTCAATTAAAATACAAAATGTTTGTGTGATGATACAGCAACAAAAAGACAAGAGTCAGAATGTGTTGAACATTTTATTTTCTAACTTAAGCTTTGGTTCACAGAACCAGTTTACATTAGTGCTAATGAAGTGCTGACGCTACAAAATTAAATTTCCCACAACTGACAAAAAAAAAAAAAATACTGTCCAACTATTATTTTTCTGTGCTGCTTCAAATATTTTTATGACTCCTTTGCAATCATTTGAAATGACTGACATTAAAACCAGTGCAAGTTGCAGTGAATTAACCTCACGAGGCATCAGTAACAAATCACTTCAGTACGTGCACGTGGAGCAGAGCACACCTCTGTGACTGCGCTCTGTTTGTCAATGCAAAGGAAGTCAACGGGTTGTGAGGAAATTTACCATAAAGCACCAGTCAGAGGAGACGCTACTTCACAGAGTCCTTGCCAGAGAGGAAGGAAGCTGAGGAGAACTTCAGAGCGACATGTGGTCAGTGTGGCACGTTCAGCTTCATACCATCACACTTCTCTATTAAGGCCATGCAGAAACTACCAGCAGCGGTTAATAAAAAGATTACAGATAAACACGTGCATGTTGGGAGTTTGCATGCAGCAGAGGGAATAAATAAAACAGGTTATACTAAGAAGATGAACACATAAAGAAGTGTTTCAAGTAAACTGTCCTATTGCTTAATGGATAACATTCCAGTTTAAGAACACCAATCTGTTCTTAGCCCCAGTTTAAATGAGACACATCTGCCACCAGATGTCTCTCACGTACCTTTACAGAGTCTGCAGTCAAAGAATTAGAAAAACCCTGTTACCGAGTTCAAAACCAGTAAAATTAACAAAGAACCACTTTTACCAAAACATAACACCCTGACATCAACATCACACTGTTGAGTTTTTTTCTCCATTAAAACAAACAGCATGGTGATAAATAAATGCATTAAAACAAACAGCATGGTGATAAATAAATGCATTAAAACAAACAGCATGGTGATAAATAAATGCATTACTGATGTTTGTTTGGCAAATAAAGTGTTTTCTATAAATTCAGTTTGATATATCACATTCTTTAAATACTTTTAAGTGATATGGCTTCAATTTGTGGTTGCAAATCTGATAACGAGTAGCAAATGTAAATAAATAAAACAAAGCGGTAACTCAACCTGATCCGATCCGTCATGATTCAGGAGTTGTTCTGGAGCGCTACAAACCATTTTACTGAGACTCCTGTACTCCCACCTCTTCAGAGCAATTAGTAATAATAATTACAACTTTGTGTTGTGGAGGTGGAGGGACAGGCTGTAAGAAGTTTGTCTTTCGTGGACTGAGCAGATCGGTTCACAGTACAGTATAAAAGAAACGCGACTGTTTCACAAGTCTTAAAACAACAAACACTGGAAAACAATCCAGTGTGCTTTTTGAGAACAATAACTTGATAAATGTGGATAAATACTCCACCTGCTGACAAAACAATACAAATGGAAACTCATATTCTCAGTAAACATAGTGGAGGCTTGCTTTCTTAATGAAAAAGTGCATTGTTTTTTCCTCTACTTATTACAAAACAATTATACTCAACACTTCAAATTAAAAGGAAACATAAATCTCATGTTCCACACTCAACAACAGTAAACACTATCGATAAGTCAAGCTGATTGTTTTAAATGTGCTACATTTGAACTTCATTCAGCACGGTTCACTAAGCATGCTTTGTAGAAGAAGGGACTGAGGGGCAAGCAGCTGGAGGGCAGTGTCTGTGCAAAATTTCCATAACACAAATAACCAAGTGGAAAGAATTAAAGCTTGATCGTTTTGCATGCTGTTTTACACTGAACCCACACGACATTACAGAGATTACAGTCCACACTGATGTGGATGATAAAAAAAAAAAAACAGGAGTTTTTGTTTAGCACATCTAGTCAGAGAAAAACTGACCAACACAGTACCGTTAATATACGTAAACGTTAATTCACTGAGTTCCCCTGTTAGTAACTCACAGGGGACTTTTTTGTTGTTGTCATCTCATGAACTTGGTGATAATTCAGCCATGATTTGGATTCATTATCCTGAATGAGCTGTGCTGTGACCACCCCGGGTTCAGAGGGAGGATCAGGGAGTGAACGTGGGGTTGTACCTCCTGACTTCCACAAGGAGGCGCTCACTGTCTCTGAGGGCCTGAGTGAGGGCAGCCTGGGCCTCACAGAGCTGGGACTCCAGTGTTTGTCTCTGCAAAGAGAGGATTATGGGATTGCTTAGTGACAGGCAACACCTTGGCTTGCTCAAGGGTTTTAATGAATTCTAACATACAGTAAGCAGGTGTGGTTCCAACACCACTACACAACCTGTGTACTCAGACACACCTCTGCTTTGTTTATGTAAAACACAGAAAACACTGGTGGTCAGCTGTACTTAAGACATGCAGAAAAGAGTTTCACTGCAGATGTAAAATATAAACAATATAAAAGCAACTAACTCAGAAGAGTTAAGCCCTCTAAACTGATTACAGTACTCTTTTCACAAGAATTAAAAGTTTCTCATCACATTAGGACTTTAACCTTAAACACTTCTGCTCCTGTGCAGGTGTCAAAACGAGGCTCCTGCGATGTTGAGACTTCTTTTTTTGTTTGTTTTTTTAATACAATAGTCCCTCGCTATTTTGCGTTTCGACTTTTGCGGTTTTTCAAAGTAAGATTGTACATGAGAAAAAAAAATTGTACAGGACATGATTGTCAACTTTAATATTACGGTACTCATGTGATGGGACAGTACGGTACAGTAAAAAGTTGGAGAAAAAAATAAACTGCGGACAGGCGCCGCCATTTTGTAGTTTTCTCTCAAAAAGCCTACACTATATCCCTGCACATAACAACTATATTTCCCAGAAGCCAACAGGATACCGCCCAGAAGCCCCTTGGGAAAGTTTTGATCGGATCCAGAAAAAGTTTGCTTATTCATACAGTGACTTAGGCACCCAGCGGATGCAGAGAGTCGCATGGAGCCCACCGGGAACCGGATCAGAACCAGACCTCCAGACTCATCAATCAATCTGAGAGCGGTTTGCCGGCCCACAAGGACTTCAGAGTGGGGACGAATTGCCCGTAGGCCTGACGTCCCACCGGGACTTATCCAGATTTGGACCCAATCAGACCAGAACCGAGCCGCTGTTTCTGCAGAGCTGGCGAGTAAACCTTTGCAGAACTGTAGTTTAAATGATGTAAGTTTAAGAGTTTAGAACATTGTGGGCTTCGTCATTGCAGAACAGAACCGAGCTGCTGTCCACTACTCACTCAACTTCAAATTTCAAGCTGAGCGAATAAACATTATCAAGTTAACTTGATTAAAGGTGCTATGTGTAACTTTCTGTAGAGCGCAGAACTTAGAAATATTTTTAACAGGCAAAGCATTCTGGTCCCTCCCCCTCAGAGCCATATATGGCTCTGCTCCCCCTGGCCCTGCTGAAATTCAAATTCAAGCTCTGTTTTTATTGGCTGGTTAAGGACGGGTCACTCTGTGTTTTTAGTGTTTTTATAAATGCTGATAGAGAAGCAAGGGGACTATAGTTTTTTTCAAAGATTACTTTGTCTAACACCAGTCTGTCAGTAGATAGTGACAAAGAAATATGTTAAAAATATATTGTTAGAAAAGTTACAGACACTGCACTACAAAGTTACATAGTGCAGCTTTAACAAACTCTTGCTAAATGAACTTTTGCTTTAGTTTAGTTGATTTAAATGTATTAGTTGACTGAACTGTTTTGGTTGTTTCAACTCAGAAATCTATATCAATTTAACTTTAGTGTTAAATAAAGAACAAAAAAATAAATATATAGCAATTCTACATCACAAATTTATACTTATTGCGGTGTGTGTGTGTGTGTGTGTGTGTGTCCAGAACCTAACCCTGCGATAAACGAGGGACTACTGTATGTTCCAAGCTCAAGCCACAAGAGTCTCCGTGACTCATGCTAGGTCAGAGAGAACCCTCGTGAGCGTACGAGACGTTCTGCAAGTCGTTCACCGACTAGACAGAAACATTCACAGCCCAGTCAGATACGAGCTTAACGTCATAATTGTTCAGGTAGCATTTAATGAATATTCACAGCTTTCCCATTTGTAGAAAACTTGAATGATGAACTATTTTGCAGGACAACCAGATCGTGCATAAACGTAGCAGTTTAATGTCTGCAACACAAATACACAAGTCTGTTGTCACTTTTAATTAAACATATCTAGAAATAGTCCCTGAATAACTTTATACATCCCCATTAGACTGAGCTAAATCTGATATAAGTTTATTTCTCCTCCCTACCTCACTCCGGTGTTGTGCAGAGTTGAAGCTGCTCGAGTCGGCCCGAGTGGTGAAGTCCAGCAGAGGAACATCATGTTTAGTGTCTGAACGTTCAGCTGCAATCAGAAAGAAATGATCATGAGCCCCCACTGCCCACCCGTCTGTAAAACTGTGACAGTTGTTGTGGTTTTAAGGTTTAACTCAATCATTTGTCTATTCTTTCACCTTTGACTCTCATGATGCCATCATCACTTCGCTCAAGCAGAAGCTGATCGATAATGAATTTAGCTGGAACAGGTTGGGGAGCTGTAGGGTAGATTCTGGGACCATCATCCTATAAAAACAAGACAATAAGTTCTGGTCATTTCACTCAATGTAGATCAATATGCTTCACGAATCAGGCTCTCTTTTCAGTGCAGCAACATGCAGAAAAAAAATGTACACCTCTGAAGCTTATCTACAAGTTACTATATAAATATGATAATTGAAATGTATTTTGCAGCTGCATGTTATAATTATCACATTCAAAAAAGTAGATGGGGGGGGGGGGTCACTATAGGACACAGTAAGGACAATCATGACCTACCTTCATAATGATGGTGACATTGTGCAAGTGTAACCTCATTGGCTGCCCGTCTGCACTGAACTCATCTTCCATGAAAGGACCGATGTTAGTCACTGTTGAGGCTAGCAGCTCTGCCTGACAGTCCTGAACTCGTACATCCAGAAACCCCGATGACTCAGCCAGAGCAGAGCGCTGAGCTGCAGACGGGCCCGTTTCTGCTCGCATGAAAAAGACCGGAGAGGCCCTGCCACGCTGGCCGTCCTGCCTCTGGACTGGTTCATCTGCAGCTGCAGAAACAGAGATGAAGGGACAATAAAACTGCAGCCACACCCGGCTAACTCACCAAAGCACGTTTTAGATCAAACATTTACAGCTTGAATCTAAAGTTTACATACGCTCATCAAAGGCATGAATGCCACATTAGTTTGGGGCTTTTAATTGTTTTTAAAACAAATTTTCCAGTGTACAGGTAGTCCCCGATTTACGAGCGCTCTGATCTGCGAGGTTCCAGACTTACAAGCTGCACATTTTTGGAAAAAACGAAAAAAATACTGAGTTTTCATGTGTTTTTTCACTTCAGTTAGCAAGTTAAGCATATAAACACACGTTTCCGATCATTTTTATGCACTCAAAAGTAGTTTTTAGATGAAAATAGAGTGTTTTTAGGTGCGCTAGCGAAAACCGTTCCAATTTACGAGCGGATTTCCGGATTTACGAGCGAAATGGCGGCCGTTCCAAATTACGAGATTTCCGGTTTACGAGCGCCTCGTTGTAACGGATCTCGCTCGTAAATCGGGGACTACCTGTATAATAGTTATACAAGATATAATTTCAATGATTAAAAATAATAATAATAATAATGAGCTAGTTGGCATTTATTGTGGATTTTCTTTAATTTACACAAGGTCAAAGTCAAACATATAGGCTCATTAAAGAGGGGAAAAAAATTAAACCAAAGGATATAAACTCATTATTTCTCATTTAACCTTGTCAAGTTTAGTTTTTTAAACCCTTGGTTATGAGGCTTGTTTATCAGAATCAATCACAACAAGCTTATCCTTTTTTCAGAATACTTTTTAGAGATAGAAAAGGTGAAAATGCCATGAGGATAGGATAGTGGTATTACAAAAAAGATCTCTTCACATCTAATCCTTATCAGGACATAATTTAAGACATAAAGAAAAACTCTACCAGCAAGCACGTTTATAAACCATTACATATGCATTATTTGTCCATTTGTCTGGACTGCAGTCCTGATAAGATGTTGGTGTCAGCCGATACAGCTCTGGTAGACAGATTTTTTTTCCATGAGTTTTTCCTTAGTTGACACATATCCCAGGAGAAATTTGGTAAGTCGGCCTGCTTTGAGGTCAAACGGGGGAGTCGGATTCAGATAAGCCACAATTGTTGATTTTTTTTCAGACAGACTGTTTTCTCTCGTCAGCCTTGAGCCCTGCTGGTACTTTTGATCCAAAATGTCCGGATTTGTGGGCATTCCACTGATCTGTGCTTATGAGCCCCCTCCAAGGTCGTCCCCAACATGCTGGCGAGTCCCAGAAGCCACAGGTGGCCTGCGATTCTCACAAATCGCTTCCATCTTACGGTTTAGCTTGTAAATCAGCCGATTTTGAGTCCTTGAAGCATGAACCAAACCTTCACACAGACTCGGCAGTTTTGCCATGGCTGAAACTGCTGCTGCCATCTTCTTCAATAGCTGATAACATAGGAATCCGCCGGTGCCAAAAAGCAGAAACCCTGCTATCATGACTCCAATTATATAAACATCTTCGGCATCCTCCTGAGACAATACAGAAAGGCACATCAGTTCGCAAACTCCCCACTGATCCGAGACATATCCTGTGACGTGTCTCTCGGTGGGGCATGAGGGCTCTCTAGGACCCTGTCGCTTTGTTGAAAAGGTTTTATCAATCGTGTTGAAAGTCCAGCTCCATGACAGCAGTTTTTCTTTTTGGAAGATGTGTAAATAGGAGCTCCGATAGACGAGACAGAAAGCAAAAAAGCAGGAGGAGGATGGGAGAGGGAAGAAAAGGCGTCCGCCTTGCACGAGAGCAAGTGAGGAAAAGCTAAAATGTGTTTAAAACACATAACTGTTTTTTAAAAGATTAATAAATATCCAAAACAATTTTTTAAAGATGACAATCATAACCCAGGTTACCTTGTACAAGACCAGCCAGAACATCTGATTGCCTGACGTTTCCCATCTGCACAGGGGTCAGATTGTGTGCTTGAACAGCCACAACCTGGTCTTCTCCTCGTACCTCCATGGTACAAGCTGTACCACTCAGGATCAGCAGCAACACTGAGGACTGTACAACAGAACATCAGGTTTTAACCACTAGTCATAAACATTTAAATTTAAACATTAAATTTTTGGTGGATTTTTTAAGGGAACACTGACATACAGTATTATGATAAATATTTAAATAAACTCAAAACTAGCCATATTGCAGCAACTCACCATGTCCTCAGACATGTCTTCTATACTGTGGGAGAGGGAGCTGCTCAGATCAGCCAATGAGCCTCCCTCTGTCACTGGGGCTGGGCTGCCTCGGCTGCCTGCAGGGGTGTTGTTTGGACGCACAGACTCCATGCCTGATTCTGAAAACACAACATAAACTTTACTCGAATGCCACCATGTTACCTAGAGACTTTTTGTTGAGGACTTGGCAGATTTTAGACACCTGAGTCCATGAGAACAACAAAGTTGTCACTGAAGTCACTATCAACAGAGAGATTTTCATCAGGCAAGCTGCCATCCAAAATAGCACTGTCAAAGGACTGCTGGGAGTGTGACTGCTTCATGGAGTGGAGGCGTGACGAGGGAGAGGATTCTTCTAAACGGGGAGTCTGTTCCCTATGAACACACAATCAGTCCTTAAAACACCGACAGCATGTGGTACAGAGTATGGGATTCAGACGCTGCCCGGCGGGAGGAACCTTACCTGGTTTGAGTGGTGAACAACTTGCTCATGCCTGAACCCCGGCTCAGCATGCTGAATGCATCTTTCGTTATCGAAAATGCCCCTTTGGTCAGGTCCAACGAGGCACTGATGGCATCTTTGGTAACATCCTTGGTGACATTGATTGCACTCGACAGCTCTCCCTCCAGGCTGAAGGTTGACGGTTCACGCGAGATGACAGGGGAGGGTCCGAGTGAGAGGGGAGGTGAGAGACCAGGGGTGGCTTCCTTTGCAGTCGGTCCGTTGCCCTCCACCTCCTCCTCCACAGCTTCAAATGCCTCCTCAACCACACCATCTTGTTCATCAAACACAATCACTGCTGCTGTAATGGAGGACAGGCCGTTTTCTAACCCACTGTCCTCCAGGACAACAGAAAGGTGTGTCGGGGAAAAGTCAGAGTCTGTCATGCTGGGGCTGTCTGTTTCTGGAGAGTGGGGGACCTCTCCTTCTGGCTCAAAATAGGCTGGTGGCAAAAGGAGACCCAGTTTCACTGAGTCCACCAAAAGAGAAAGACAAACTGTGGGCGGTTCTGTCTTCTGGCCGTGAACCTCTTCAACACCTCGTACATCCCGGCTCAGCTCGGCCCACAACCGGGCCATGGCATCCTTCATCCTCAGCAGGGCAACATACTGGTAGTGGTTGAGCCACATCCTCAGTGGAGATATGGTGTGAGCCAGCAAGTGAAAAGAAGCAAACAAAGCTTGATGCTGAGCCCCCTGCTCTGAAGACTTCACGTGTGCTCCGTTGGGACTAGAAGGGGAAGACAAGGACTTGTCTTTGAAGGCAGACGGTTGACACATCCACACAGTCAGGGCAAAGGGCTCAATAAAAGGTTGCGTTTTGCCTTTGGGGAACCGCCGCGCTCCATCAAAACCCAGTGCAACACGGGACAGGCTGAGAGACCAAACGTCCTGAGATCGTAGCTGCTTTCTGTCCAGAGGTTGGGCTTCCGTTGCTCGAGAGTGCTGAAGGAAGGTGGAGGGGAGGGGGTGGAAGGCACTCAGGTCTCTGGGGTAAGGACAAGGAGGTGTAGGCTGGAAGAAAGAGCAGCTGGCAAACTTCTCACAGGTACTGCGGAGGTCCTCTTTGGAGCCATGAGGGCAGTGGCGGGTGTTGCTGAGAACAATTTGGGGCATGACAACCGAAAGGGACTGAGGACGTTCTGGATGGTCTAGTATGGAGGAATCCAGAGGAATTATCAGCTGGGGGGAAAAGAAACACCTTAGTTGTGTGAAACTACAAAACAAGATGAATGAAAGAAAAGGCAACAAAGAAAGTAAACAGAGTACCAGTCGAGTATTTACCTTCAAATGAGCAGCATCCAGGCGGACGTCCACGTGCTCTTCAGCCTTACTACTATCTTGCAAATGGTAGAATGCTTTGACTTGGTCCAGGGTATGAAGAAGACCTCTGGAAAATATATTGATCCACAGCATGCTGGCCGGGTCCACACACAGCTGGAGGCTGTTTAACTGGGCATACAGACTTGAAGTGGGCGCTGGGAGAAAGCAAGCAGTAAAATCCACCGATAAGAGATACTGCTGTGATCTGTTCTTAAACATTACTGACCAACTAAACATTAAGTAACTTAATACAGAAACTCCAGTTTCACTGCTGTCAGCTGTCTTAATTATTGGGCCAACGCCGATATAATGAATGGTAAATGGACTGTACTTATCTAGCACCTTTCTATCTAATCAAGACACTCAAAGCTCTTTACACTACAATCTGTACCTTATTTACCCATTCATACAGCACTATACAAAGAATAATCAGTACTTTATCACATTCATACACTGATGGGACACACATCGGAGGCAATAAGGGGTTTTTAGTGTCTTGCCCAGGGACACTTCGGAATGTGACAGTTGGTGGAATCAAACCGCCAACTCTCCCACTGGAGGAAGACTGCTCTAACCACTCAGCCACAGCTGCCCTCTATATGATATACAGTATGTGTATGTACAGACTAAAAACTATAAACAGGCTGTGAGTAAAATAGATTTTACCAATGACAATGTGGTGCACCAATGTCTCTCACACAGAGGGATTTGAATAGTGAATGTTAGTTTTCAGTGAGTATTTTTCACGACTGGAATTGAACAGGGAATGAGAGTGAACCTCGATGGTTTTGGTGCAAGATGTTTAAGTAGGTAGGAGTAACTGTGTAGAAGAATAGAGGTATTTTTTTGGTTTGTTTGTTCAAGACAGCACACGGTGACGGATCCTGGTGAGTACAGGGAGACATTTAATCCCCGACCAGGTGTGATGGTAGAGCCAGGGGGTGGCCAGTGGTGGCCTAATCCCACGCGCGGGGCCAACGCGCAGGGGCGGGGACTGTGAAATTGCGTCACTTTTAGAGCGTGCACCCTCGCGCGCTGCGCGACACGTCGAGTATGAATCTAGCTTAGCCACCATAGATTAGTCTTCAGCTACCCCATCCATTTGAAGAAACTATACTTGTAAGCAATATAAAGATTAGGAAGCATGGTTTCCTCAAATTATATATATATAGTGGTGGCTATATTGGATTTTGACATGGCAACTGAATTTTTGATAGTGGACTCTTTTTTTTTTTTACAGCTAAATGTAAAATAGACAATGGCCCTCATGCACGAACATGTTCGTATTTTTATCCTAAATTTCTCCTACTTTTGTTCGTACGAAGCGTTCGTACGAACATGCCACGTCAGATTCAACAAACTCTTCTATCCACAGGAAAAGTGTGTAAACGAGCTGCGTAAATTTAATGAATCCCACCTGTTCTATCCACCTGCGCGTGCTCGCGGAGAGGTCATTTACATAATTCCCACCCCTCAAAACACCATATAAGGCCACGTTTCCTGCCTTTTGACAGCAGGAAGTGTCCATTCATTCAAAATCAAGAAGTAAAAAGAAGAACTTCACGCGTTCGGAGATTGAAGTTCTGCTCTCAGTCGCGCTGTGGCGCACCGCTACCCCCCCCCCCCCGCAAGTGTCGGATGGTCAAATATTTTTAATTTTAGTGTAAACAACTGTGTTACATTATAGTTTCACTTATTCAGAAGAGCGCACCGCTACCCCCCACCCGCAAGTGTCGGATGTGTTTTTGAACAGAAGCATTTTAAAATGTCTCGAAACTACAGTTAACTTCATATTAATATTGTAGTGCATATGTTTTGTCTCCCGTGGGTCGTACAGTATCAGAAATCAAGAATAAATGGTTTGATCTGAAAATGGCTTCAAACAAACGTCTCGCCGCAGCACGGACAGGAGGTGGTCAAGGAATAGTCTGAGATGGTGGACAATAAATGCCATGCGCAAGACGCGTGCCAACATGTTTTGCAGCACAAATGAGTCATGCGCGCTCCTCCTGGTCATCGCGCAACCACATTCTGCAGGTTATATTTCGAATCAGATATAATAATCTATTGCTCCGATGGTGTTTGGCACAGCAGTCCAGCAATAGCATGAAAATCAGTCTTAATTCGTACTTGTTCTGCGGCGGTGTATGGGAATTTTATGTACCTGGGTGTTAATATGAGGAGGGCTTTGATGACCAAGGGGAGCGCACGACT
>JBBPBX010023671.1:0-30642 GCA_038048925.1 Garcialebias charrua | reverse complement strand
TGTTGACCCAAATTTGTAGAGGACGTATATTTGATAAGGCCAGAGGTACACAAACACTTCCTGTTGCCAATAACAATTTAGACGTTCTGGACCAGTCAATCTGAGTTCCTTTAACATAGATACTGGTTGTAAAAGTTCAACCTTTTTTTTCCCTCTGTGGGTGAAGAAGCCTGTAATGGTGCCGGGACAGCTTTGGATCATGCAGACCTCTGCCTTCTCTCCGCACCATGGCAGAAGTACTGGGTTGACCCATGACTTCTGTACAGAAACGCTAAAACACCATGTGGTTTTATTGGTGCTTTAAAACAACATTTTGTTTTTATTGCACAAACAGAGGAATCTGTTTTGTGTTTTAACGAACATACAGTATTTTCTGGTGTATAGGTCGCACCTGTGTATAGGTCGGATTATCCAATTATCACCAATAGATTGGAAAAATCCCTAGATAGGTTGCACCGGTGTATAGGTCGCACCTACGTTTAGCTCTGCTGCAAATGTCTGCCACAGGAGCGCACAGCAAGGCTTTTAAGAAGATTAACACTTAAAAACAATTATTTGTTTGATAAAAATTATAGCAAATATATGTCTGAGCTGAACTTTTCCTTAATAAATGAACGTAATTGTGAAATGAGCTGGATTTAAAAATTTGTTTCACCGAAAGTGATAACAAGCCATATATAGATCGCACCTGAGTATAGTTTGCAGGCCTTGAAAAAAAAAAACATAAAAAGGTGCGACCTATACACCGGAAAATACGGTATTTGTCCCCTGAACCAGGGTGTCTTGGACTCTGGAGAGGTTTGAATATGTGTGGCTTTCCTTTTCCCATGGGTAGAAAAGCCTTGATCAGTGAGGATGTTGACCAGATTTAATCCCAGAAAAACAGTAATCTAGGATAGAGACCAACTGCTTCTTTCCAGGTTTATGACAAAACCTAGTGATTTCAGGCGAGACATCACTTTGTCAGTGTATGCTTTCGCCAGGACCTTGCTGACCCCTAGGATCAACAAATCGCCTGGATAATTCAACACTCGGACGCCCATGATCCTCATAGGGGCCATTGTAGGCGCTTATTGTTGATGTAATCCCCCGGAGAAGAGGGGAGGACGTCTGACAACCTGAAGTCTGTACCCGTAAACATTGGTACCCATAACCCATTGCAATGGGTTGCGCGCTGCCCAGGCTCTCGCCTGAGCGGCGAGCCTGGAGCGCATGCTCAATCGAGACTTTGTTTGTTTCAGAAGAGGTGGGGGTGAGTGAGTGGCCCCCACTTTTGTGCCCAACTGAGGGCTTGTTTGACCCTCTGGCGGTGTCGAGGGGTCTGTCTGCGACAGGTTGCCCCTTGCTCCCCCATGTGGGTTCACTGGGTCCTTTGATGGGCGGAGTTTTATTAGAGGGGGGTCGGCCGCCTGTGTGAGACGGCTCCCGGCGTTCTATATTGACACTGATTGCATAAAAAAATTGTGGGGTTTTCCTGCTGAGTCGTGACATAGAATGGTTTGAGCAGTTTGAGACTTTATTGTCGTGTTTGAACGGCAATTTCTCTTTATTACACAAACATTTGAGTGTTCTTGTCTGTCTAAACGTTCTGGACCGGTTAATCTGTGCTCCTGTACAGCCCGAGATACACTGAAGCGTCCTCCGTATAGGCGCATATACTCGCATATTTTGTGCGTATGTTTTCGCTTCTATACTTCAGAAACTATCAGCTTTCAAACGCTCGCGTTCTCCTTGTTGTAATATGAGCAGCTGCACACGGAGGGGACTCAACTGAGCTCGCTGATTGGTCACTTGCTGACACGCCTACTGAATTGATTGACAGCTTTCAGTCAGCTGAAAGTGAAACCTCGAGAATGCATCATGAGCAGCTCGCTCAGACTTCTGCGGTGTTCTGATACGGTGTTTCTACTATATATGTTATAAAAAGTTCTCTCAGAAATAAAAATAATAACAGGGAGCGCTTTTCCTGCAGCACACAGCCCACCAGGGAATATTTAAAACATCGCGCACCCAGGTAGGACCTGAATTCATTCATTTCAATCATCGAGTGAACGGAGGAAGAAGCGGTTACTTGACTTTAGGCAAAAAAACAAAAGAAAAGGCCCGATCAGCGATAAAGAAGGGGAATTTATTTAATTTGTGTAACATACAAAACAGTCCGGCGCCGGGGAAGTTTATGTTCAGACACCGCGCATCGCGTATGCGTAGTAAAAAAATACTTTTGCGCGTACGTGCCCTGAGGGGCTACGCGGGGCTACGCTTTTGCCACAGCGTACGTACGCTGCGTATAGGCGTATCGTGAGGACGCTCGAGTGTATCTCGGGCACAGATACTGGTGGTAAAAGTTTGGCCTTTTCTCTCCCTCTGTGGGTGAAAATGCCTGTAATGGTGCAGGGACAGCTCTGGATCATGCAGGCCTCTGCTTTCTCTCCGCACCGCTGGAGAAGTACTGGGTTGACCCGTGACTTCTGCACTGAAACGCTAAAACACTATGTGGTTTTATTGGTGTTAAAACAACATTTTGTTTTTATTGCACAAACAGGGGAACATGTTTTGTGTTTTAACGAACATCTTTGTCCCTTCCACCAGGGTCTCTTGGACCCTGGGGAAGTTTGAATATGTGTGGCTTGCCTTTTACCATGGGTGGAAAAGCCCTGATCAGTGAGGATGTTGGTCACCGGTGTTACTGTGCGACAACCGCTTCAGTCCTGCTTTTACCCAGAGCGATTGCTGATGCACCCGAAGGGCGGGCAGTAAAGTCTGCCGTCCTGTGGGCCTCATCCAGTGGCTCTGCCGTCTTTTTCCCTTGTTGGTAGCCTCTTGCAGTTCCTGCAGCTTTTCTGCCTGGTGAGCCTGCAGCATCGGGGCCGTGCGGGCCGCAGGGCACTGTGTGCGCTAGATCCTTTCCAGCCGCACTGCTGAAGACGACATGGTTTGCTGGGTAGGGCTTGGTGGCTGAAGTTCTGGATGTGAGACAGACCCGTCAGTTCCCTGCCCTCCCAGTCCGGAACTGGGAGAAGGGGGGGGGGGGACGGTGGCCGTCCTGGGTGCCGACCCTGACCGCGTGAACCCAGTTAAAAAACTGACCGGCGTGTCATGCCTCACCGAGGTTGCTGCCTCGGGAGGAATAATTACCCGCCAACCTTGACTCGTTGTCCCGGTGGGGGTGCAGGTCTTGGCACCTGAGAGACTCGGCCGTTTTGCGGCACAGGTCAAGCAGAGCTGGAGTGGATCCGTCTGCTTCGACAAGCACCGTTGCAGCTTGTTGTGAAAAGTCCTCTGCTCCCTCCTTGATGCCTTGCTCCATCGTTGGAAGCTTCGTCGGAGGCAGTAGTTAGCTTTTCCTCTTTTTGGAGGAGATTCCCTATGCTCGCCCTTGTTCACTCCATCAGGGTTCCTCGAACTCTGACATGGTTAACGTCTGAGAGCCATCCTTTAGCCCGTAGGTGGATAAGCTCTCGGCGTCACAGTGTTCTCGCCGTGGGCGTAGGGAAACTACCAGCCAGCGTAGCTGAAATGATAAGCAGAAATTCCTCCTCCTGGACTGTGCTGGTCGGAGAGCCTCCTCGTTAGCAGGAGCTAAATGTGAAGGTACAGGTACTCGTGAGCCCGCTAGCAGTGCTAAACGGGTCGTCGAGCAGCGCAGCAATCGGTAGACAAACTTAGTTAGCAGCTGTGGGATGAACTCTATCGTCGATTCGACTACACAGGATAGCGAAACAGACAGAACATGAGAAGGTTAGTTAGCAAGCTAGACTAAGCAGTTTTCCACATACCTCACAATGGAGTCCTTCGTTGTCCGCTCATAGCTGTGCTAATCGTGTTAGCAGTGCTAGACGAGCCCAACAGCCTCCTCGCGCTGTCATGGGAGCTCTCGGTTAGCCGGGTTAACAGTGGGGAGCTAGCCAGTTAGCAGCGGAGTTCTTCGATTTCCACTTGCCTTTCTCCGGAGCCATCCGCGAGAAAAAAAGCTTTGAGTGTTTTTGCGTGTAGTATCCCTAAGCAGACCGGACAGGCCTCATGGGTGTCTGTTGCTGAAAGGGGATAGCCACATCCGCTGGGGCAAGCTCAGGAGCCGGGGCTCGCTTGCCTGCTGGTCTTGTTGGAGTTCTTCAACTTCCTCTTGCTCTTCTCCGGAGCCATGGCCGAGAAGAGACGTCGAGTTGTAACCAGTTAGCCGTCAGCTAAACGTGGTCCAAATAAGTCCTCTCGCTGAGCTGCTCACGACGGCTAGCCTGTTAGCTCCATTAGCTAAGCAGGTAGCGTGTGGCGCAGTTAGCATCCTGCTAACTGAGCGGCAAAACAGCAGAAAAATAAAATGTCGAAAGTCAAGTCGACAACACTAGTTTAGCCTCCCACTAACCCTAGCGCTCACAGGAAAGTCCTCCGTGACGCTCTGGGCAGGGAGCGTGCTCACCTCCGTCGAGCGATCCAGTCACAGAGAGTCCTGCGAAGTTCTCGAAGTTCAGGTGTGAAGCAAGGTGAAGGGCAAAAGAGAACGAGAGTGGGGCGACAGCGGCTTTTAAGCAAAGAGGGTGGGGCCTCATTGCTGGCGCTGACGCCCACCTGCCTTAAAAGGCGGGATTGTATTACTTCAGGTGAACCGCGAGGGGTCGCAATTCCCATAGTCATATGTTGCACTGAGTGAACTGACTGATAAGGGAACAGTAAAATACTGGTGTTATTCTCCTTGAGATTGCTGGAATTATTTGTTGTGTGGCAGAAGTTCTGATGGATAATGTCAACGCATTTCCTACTGCTTCATCTGAAAACAATCAGTGATTCTGACATTATAATCTTTATAAAAGTTTTAAATTCACACAACCATAGACTTTAGCTCAAAACCTTTGATGACTTGAGAAGCAGTTAGTGAAGGAGAACCTAATCAAATTATAATTTTGGTTTAATTTAAATTACAATTTGAAGATGTACTTTGAGTGCAAGGTAGACCATTTTGTAGATAGGTCCAATAGTCTTTACAATTTTTGTTTTTCTTTTATTCTTTTTTTCTTTTTTTTCTTCTTTTTTTTTTGAGTTGGAGATTTCTTTCTTCAGCTTTTTCAAATGTTTTGTCTTTATGTGACCATGAAATCAATATTTGCACATTTAACAATGTTATCTAAGCTTGCAGTAAGTTAACTGGTTAATATGGATAACATATGATCAGTTTGTTTTATATTCTGAACAGGTTTAAATACAAAGTATATATTGTCTGTATTTTCACCAACAGCCAGCACTGTCTAAAAAGGTACCATAAGTCTGGTCCTCTGGACATTCAAAAAACAAAACAAAACAAAGCAAAAAAAACTGTAGAAACGTTTCGTCTTTCGTCCGAAAGACTTCCTCAGTCTGAGATGCTGCATTCAACCATACCTGCCATTCAGCCAACACTGTGTGTTCTACTAAAAGGAAATCTAGGGTGCTTCAATAATCAAACTGTTCATAGAGATGATAAATGCCATTTATATAAAGTCATGAAAAAGGCCTGCAGTAACAGCACAACAGGATAAAGTGCAGGAGGAAAGGGATGTATTCTCCATTAGTTCTAGACCAAAGTGTCATTGTCGTAGAAAGAAAACTGATTCACAAACAATCAGGTGTAGTGTCCATTAAATTTAATAACACAAAGCTTTGGAGAACATTCAGACCAACAGAGAGTGGTGGGACAGTGGTTAGAGACGGTGGGCCTGTGATCGGAAAATCACCGGTTCAAGCCCCGGTACCGACATAAAAAAATGTGGGTGGAAACAGGTGAAACACCCACACTTGCCTCCACCCTCATTCGCCCCACCTGGGCCCCTGAACAAGGCCCTTAACCCCCACCATCTGCTCACTAAACAGGTCTCTTTTGAAAATGAGTTCTCGTGGCTCAATGAGACTACATGTACCTGTATGAATAAAGGGTAAATGAAAAAAAAATTACAAATAAAAAACTTATGCATGCCTTGTCCTTTGTCCTAACATTGTAATATCGCTCTCAATGACCTTAAAGTTAGAACGGGATTATAAAGGTTATTAATATTAAATGTCTCGGGAAGCAGATCAATAAATATATTTCCGTCACAGCCTTTTAATAAGAAATTAAGTTAGCTTGAAATTAAATAAACAACAAATGACGTGATAATAAAATAGAATAAAGCATAACCCTGTGTTTAATCACTCTTAAGTCCTGAGCTATTGTGTGTCTGAAATGTTTCACAGTTGTTTGGAAAAGGAGGATGACAAAAAACAGACTTTTCAGTCTATCAGTCTAAACACAGAGCTGCATGCCGTCTCCGTGAGCTGGAGATGTTTGGAATATCCACCTCATTCTTCGAGCATCCCAGACCTTCTTCCTCCTCCGGTTTGGTGTCCGTGCTTCATTATTCCTGCGTGCGAGGCGGCTGCCGTGACATCCTCCAGAGGAAATGCGCAGAGACGGGAAGTTCAGACGCTTTCACAACAGCCTTATTGAGGAGGTTGGCATTTGACGCGTCGCATTCCAATCTCTACTATCAGCCTTCCACTCTGACCTCTGGCACGCATCAGGTTGGCCACGTTTCACAAAGGAGCCCTACTGGGCCTCAACTGGGGAGATTCTGCTCGTCTCTTGATTTGGATGTCCAGACTAGTGGTATGTAAACAGATTTTCCCCTCTCTAGTTAAATATTTAGACGAACCCCAACCAACTGTGCATTTTTATTCTTTGAATCTCACCCAACAGGTGCAATAGTGCTTGTCCAGGTTTGATGGTGTGCTGTAATAGAGAAGTGAGGTTCCGCCGTGAAGCTTTAGAAAACAGGAGACCATTAAAGGCCTTTCCTGCAGAGACAGAAAGCCCAGTGTCTCTGAGTTTCTTGGCCAACGGTAGCAATCTCCTCGCCGACCCTGCACGGCAGTATTTATAGAGCACTGCAGATGAGTCATTTGGCCGAGTGCCCACTCTTCATCAACCAGATTTACAGGTCCCCCACTTTGGGGAGGGCTGCCTGATTTATGACCCTCCCCTCCACCACCAGCTCCCACTTGTCTCACTTCCTTCAGAAAAGAGCAGACACACCATCTTGCCTTCGGCTTCACTCGCCGCTCTCTGTCCCGCACGGTTCTCAGAAATTTGTTTTCTCTGCTCTTTCAGTTCCTTTAACAGAAGTTTTGAGAGTGAAGTTCTTCCCAAGGGGGCAGACAGACAGACTGTAGCCTCAGCCTGACCTCGCTTCTGATGCTGATTTAGTCTTTTTGACCTGCTTTTAACTTCACAAAATGAAATTGTAGGCAACAAAAAAAAAAAGAAGTTACATGAGGTAGAGGAGAACTATGAGGAACAGTAGGGTGTGTTTTAGCAGAGATGGGAGGAGATAGAGCTGTGAGCAGGAACAGATGAAGAAGAGGCGACTGGGGGCTGGTGGTCAGCAGCCATACTGTGGCTTTTGCTCCCTCAACCCTAAATCGAGAAGGGAGCGCATCTTCCTATGCTCCCGATGGATCTTAACTCCAACCCAGGTGTGTCTTTCTGCATGGCCACACAGAATACCAACACAGCTGTATCTGGTTTGGACTGCTGCAGCAGGCTGGATGATGGATGGTTTGCTTTGTCTTTTAAGCTTCACTTTCTCAGACTGCTTAGTCAGACAATGAGATTTTAGCATTGAAGTTGCAATATACTGTTTGCAATGAGCATTTTTATCACATGGCACAGAAAAGGTAAAAGTGGGTAATGTTTTTTTTTCTCTTCTTCTTAATGTGTGTGTGCTTGTGTGTCTGTGCTATTCAAATAGCTCATATATTATTGGATGGATTTGACTGAAACGTACAGAAAATAATCGCTGAATGTACATGTATAGGTAACTTTTAAAATGAAACCAGTTCAAGATGGCTGCTACAGCTGATTTAAAGGAAACATAGAAATCTCACTCAGCTTTACAGATGTTGAACGAAAACCTAGTGTGGTGGTAGCTGAGAGTAATTCACAACATATACTACCAAGTGCTTGAAACTTGTCTACTGTATAAGCAAATTATCTCATGAACTCCTGGATGCATTTTAATTCAATTTAACTGTAAACAACAACAACAACAACAACAACAACAACAACAACAACAACAAACAAATAAGCTTTAGGGTCAACACATATGGTACCAAGATGCCGGCTACCACAGCCAACTGGCTTTAGCCAAAACAAAAATAACCATAACTTTGTGAATTGGCTTAAACTTCCCTTTTTGATAAATCCTATAATTAGGGTTGGCTTGTTACTAGAGGACAAATTTACCTCATTCCCTTAAATGAATTGTTAAAATTGAATAGTTTTCATTGGATACTACTTTCTATCTTAACATGATTCTTGACCTGCCATTGTGTATCTGTTCCTACCAAACCCAGTCGGTCAAAGCAGATGACCGCTTGTCCTGAGTCTGGGTCTACTAAAGGTTTCTTCCTTATGAGGGAGTTTTTCCTTTCCACTGTCACCTTCATGCTTGCTCAAGATGACAGTTCTGTGATGGAGTTAAACTCAAAACAGTCTGCTCCTCAGACAAATAGTGTTAAATTATTATTTTTATATATGAATGTGTCTATTCAGTGCCCTGAGATGACTTCTGTTGAGACTTGGGGCTATATAAATAAACTGAATTGAATTGTACAGACACTGAGATGTGTGTGATATGTTACAATGTTGTATGGGGTTATAAATAACATTACTTTTGAGGATTAGTCAAAACAGCATCATCTTTTTTCCAACATAAGATGATCTTCGTCTAAAACTCTGATGTGAAAGGTGGTAGGTGATATACGTTCCCTCAAGGAATGCCGCAGCTTTAATTTAGATTGATTTTTGTAATATGTTTGTCAATTTTAGTATTTTTGTTTCTTTTCCCATCTGCAAATGTGTTGACTGGCACATTATCTGTTGTTGAATTAAATTTAAACACTGATTTTAAAACCATTCAAATAGTCAGAAAGGCAGATGTCACTTAATGAATATATCATTTTATTGTACATCCCTGTTTAAAACACACAGTCAGATATGTTGTGACATCATCAATAAAATAAAAAGTTCACAATGTTTGTGGTATTAAAGGTTGCTTTACAATATGATGACGCCTCAAATTAACATTAACAAAAAATGTTCACAAGCCTGTGCACCCCAGTGTCACAGAAGGTTGGTTATTTCTAGGAATGCACTGAAGCTTCAAAAATGTTGTCAGAGGAAGAAAAAGTGTGCTCTCTAACTGAACATTCTCACGACCGGCTCAGATTTCACTTTGCTTGGCTGCAAGAAGCAGATAACAAGACAGACTGCTGAATTCATACCTTCCTGTCTGCCGGTAAATCCATCCGAGTGGCGATGTTCTCATGCAAAAATAATAATAATAATAATGTTTGCAAGAGATGGGAGGGAACAACAAGCAGACATAATGTTCCATAGGTAGAATGTTAGAGGCTGTTGAAGAAGATAAGGAAAGTAGGAAGAGTAAGAAATAAAATGGATTAAATTTCCTTGTGGAGAGATTTTTTTTTTAACAAATAAAAACCCTGAGTGACTGTTTAAATCTTTTTGTACATTATAGATAAAGTTTTTCACATCAACCGAGTTTATTCACGCCATCCTTACATTTAATCAACTAAAACCTGGGCGTCAGACCATTGCAGCTGCTGTAAAGATTCAAATTAAATATATCAGAGGAAAAATGGTCAACAACAAGTTGTTTACACGTACAGTGTAATAAAGTCCAGTTGTTTTTGTATTGAACGCTTGTTCTGATTTTATCATGTCCTGGATGACTGAGAATCTTCACCAGCACAAGTAGTTTTTATGTCTTTGCTCTCTTCACAAGCAACAATGACCTGTTTCTCTCCACAGCCTATTAGAACTTGATTAAAATGTAGTTAAAAAAAAAACTTATTTGTAAATCAATCATAATACTGCTGACAGCTAAACTGATTTTTCCTTGTTATTTTCCACAACCCTAAGATGCTCTCCTGTACCCTCACCACACTTCCTATACCGGCTCTAGCATGGTTCTTTATGGCTGAATCAGAATGCATCTAACACCACACCTCCACGAAATACCCAATAAGCTTTCAACTCATATTTTATTTTTCTATTTGTGCTGAGCAATGTGTTAAAAGGCTTAAAACATTGCAAAAGCACCAACGCTGCTACTAGTTAAGATGAGCTACCTGCTGCTCTGGTAACAGGTGGTTCAGAATAAAGTTCCACTAAAACTGTCAGGAAGTGTCTTTGAGGTTGATTTCAGATGTGAATAATGTGGCATGCAAGACTTACATGCAACGCTAACCAATAATAAACTATACATTTTAGAAAAACTACAAGATCTTTTAAAAATAATGATAAAAAAATTAGTAGGGGACCCCATACCTGAGCTGCACCTTCGGCCCCAAAGTGATTGAATCAGCCTCTGTCTGCAGTAGGTTGTTTCTGACCTCACTTCAACCAAACTTCGGAGATCCATGCAGGCTCCCGTTTGCAGATACGCAGTCACCATACTCCCCCATGGGCCCCAACATGCTGCCACCATATTGATAAAAGTCCACAACTTTGCTATAAAAGTTTTGTGCATTCTCAAACTTCTCCAGAGCCATCAAGCTGAAAATTGAACTGTTGCATTTTTAGAAGCTGAAATAATTCTCTGTTATTTTGGGATAAAAGTTGGGGGCATGTCTTTGTGTTGTTGTAATTACCATCTAAGCTAGTCATTCCAGTGGTGTTTTTCTGATGATCTTCACATTTCTTTCCACCTGGGCATCATTTGTGTATATATATTCTAACATGTAGCACAAAAGCATCATTAAGGAGCCTCTTTTGCTGTCCTTGATGTCCTACAAAGGAAAACGTAAGAATCTCCCTGCCATATATTTTGCATAATGTTCTTTACCAAGATGCTTTAGATAGACCTTTCCCACCTCCCTCCCTCTCATGTTTCATGCTGTAAGAGCACATCTCCAGCAGGACATGTCCCACATATAGTTCATGTGTAAGCAGCCGCCGCACAAACACTTTGAAACAAATTGTACACACAGTTATCTGAACACTTAAAGTGTACCGTGTGAAAATAGCTCAGCAGAGTTTAAACAAAACCCATGTCTCTATAGTAATTTACTACAGAAATGTGAGCATGATTTAATAAAAATAGTTGTTTTTCCAGCTTCAAGACTCTTAGCCCAAAGAAACGACTAAACATATTCTCCAGCAAACGCTTACCATCAGCATTTCTGTCTCCACTACATCACTAGCAATAGCGTTCTTCGACCGTGCACACACACACCTCACTCCGAGTCCGCACTGCAGCATTTTGTCCAGTTTTGTCAGAAAAAAAAAAACTGCTCATCTTGCTGAAAATTCAAGGCTGCCCGAATAGCCAATCAAAGAGATGGTTTTGAACAGTTTGCCACTGTGGCTGTATAAATACTCCTTAATTTCCATGCTTCATGCTCCTCCTCACTACTCGCCGTATAATAAAAGCCCAACAGGTGAAAGGCTCATAAAGTAGGTGATGACTGATGAATGCCTGCTTGGTTTATCTCTACTTTTAATCAAAATAATGTTCTCCAATGACAGCCCAGACCTATAAATCAACTCAGAAAATAAAAATACTGATAGCAGGTGTATTAGTTCAGGCTGGTGAACCTTAAGCAAAGCCACTTCTGTCTTTTCAGGCAGTGGGAAACAGTCAGTGTGAAGCTACGCTAACATTAGTCACAACAGACTGGAAGGCAGACTCCTGTCTGAGAGGTTCAAAGGACTTCTCAAAGGCCAGGCTGACGCAGACTACCAATTTGTGCAGGTGTGCATCTGCCCTGAAGCCCTCACGGGTGCAGAAGGTGATATTAGAAGGTGTTATTAGGCGAGGCTGTCAAGTTAGCTCATTGTTCTATTCTCTGGGGTGAAGGGGAAAATGCTTCTCTACTTTTTCCACTTGGAAGAATGATTGATGAGCTCTGTCTCACACATTGTGTATCTGAACATTCAGGAAGCAAAATGTCATTAAAAATATAACAACACACAGAAAGACTGTCATGGATACCACCACTCTGTCTCTCTCTTTTTTTTTTTTTTTTTGGCTATCATTCAGTCAGTTTCTCAGATATTGTGCTAAATTTTTGGTGTGGTTGTGGTTAAAGTCAGTGTTAACACTCCAAGTGCAACTTATTGCACAAGCTCTGTGCTTGAGTCTTCAGAAGACAACCTGGTTTGTCTGTTAACAAAATTACATAGAAATGAGCTAAGTGACATATTGTAATTAAACTTTTTATCTCAAAGAAATCACTGGATACGCATCTACACCTGATCAACTTTTGGAGTCAATCCCGTTCAAGATGGCTGCCACAGTTAGTAGATATGAGCCAACACAAACATGATTTTATATGTTTTAGACTAAAGTTTACTGTCGTAATGGCCCAAAAAAACATTTCTAACACATATTCTGAGAGTGACATCTTGAGATATCGTAACTTGTTTATTTGTCAAACCAGCATCTTGGGAAATTATTTGCTTGGGTTTTTCAAGCAGCACAGCAATACATTTCTGTACTTTTCAGGCATGCACTCAATACAGATTTACACTGGTGCTTTGTCAGAGGGACTTTAGTTTGTCACTTTGAGAATATACAGTACTTGTTTTTCAGACATATACTCTGAACAAAGCAAGAAGATGCAAACTTTTTATTTATTTATTGCAGCCAGTGAAAGTGTTCAGAAACTGCTAGTTTGATGCCAAACAGTAGTTATTTTGTTGTTGCTTTTCATCATTTTACTATTTTTGTGGTTATATCAGACTAAAAGTATGAAGGTTATCTTCAGGGAGCTTTTTTAAAGAGCAACTTAAATGTTTCCTGTTGATCTTTTTGGTCTACAGCTTTCCAGAAGCTCCATTTGTTGCCTCTGTCAGTGATATAATGTTTCTACCCCCTTGGCTTTGCATGCATTGTTATCATGACAACAGTTGTCAGTCATCAAAAGCCAACAATCCAGATGTTTTGTTGCTCAAGTCAACAGTTACTGCAGACATCAGAGCTTTAAAGGCGCCAGCTGTTCTGAAAATTTGATAAACTTCAAATTGGTGCTTGAGTTTACTCTATTCTATCTAATGTTTACCGGTACTCATCATCGCCAGAAAATTGAGTAATCACCCCAAATATATAGTATTTTCTGTTTAATGACTGTGCATGTCTTTTTTTTATTTTTTACTTTTTTTTTTACAGCTCTTTTACAGGTCATGACAGATTCTATTTGTAATCTGTTTGTTTTATCATATTGGTTGGCCTTGTTGCCAATTTTAAGTGCTCTATAAATAAATCAGTATAGTATGGTATAGTACATTTACTCTCCTGAAACGAACCTAAAATTGAGTTTGTGAAAACCTTGTTTAACCTTGTTTAAGATATGTAAAATACAAAACCAACATGTTAAACAGGGTTTTATTCTAGCTGTCTTTAAAATTTCAAGAGGCACAATACTAAGAAATTTGTCTGCTTTTTTATTTCCTAGTTGTTGGTTTTTTTTCACTCATCTAGTTTGATTTGTTTGTAGATTTGGTAAGACTACTGCTTTATTTTCACGTTGAAGCTGCTTCTGAAATTCTTTAATTTTGCATTTTCTTGTTTTTCCTTTTCCTTAGTTTTTCTTTTGGCATCACCCACCACTATAAAGATAGGTGTTGTTGTATTTGACTGTGTGCATGTTAATTTTCCTGTTTGTCTATTAAAATATCTCAAGAACCACGGGATATATTTTAATGACGCTTTCAAAGTAATTATTGATTATATCGACAAGTAATTACCGTAACTGTTTTTAACCTATTTCAAGATGTCTATTACTGCTGTTCGACCTTAGCAAACACACAATTAGCTATAAATCAGCCATATTACAGATGTTGAGCTAAAACTTGACAAGGTAGTAACTTGGAGTCATCCTGAACCTCTGCTCTGAGCATCAACTGATCATGTGTGATCTTTGTTTAAGATTTTAGGATGCAAGGTCAGCTGCAATATGCATTCCTTCAAGGCCTGTTTGATTTCTCACCGGGACTCAGTTCTAATAACCCTTTAGTGTTTACATTCTTCATCACCTACAGTATTTATGATCCTGTCTTTTCCTCACATTCAGTTTTTTTTTCTTTTACTTAGACATATTATTTCTTGGGTGGCACTGTGGCTCAGTTGGTAGAGCTGCCGCCTCTCAGCGAGAAGGTTGCCGGATTGAATTCTGACCGGCGGCTTTTCAGGGTGGAGTTTACATGTTCTCTCTGTGATGCGCTGGGCTTTCTCCAGGTACTCTGGTTTCTTCCAATAGACCAACAACATGTATGTTAGGCTGATTGGCAACTCTAAATCGTCCCCATTGAGATAGTGAATGGTTGTTTGTCTCATTTGTCTCTGTGTCCCTGTTATGGACTGGAGACCTGTCCAGGGTGACCCCCGCCTCTCGTAGTGACTGTTGGACATGGGCACCAATGACCACCATGACCCAGAAATGAAGAAGTGGGTAAAAAGATAATGGGTGTATTTATGGATAGATGGATGTTTTTCTTTTGCACAATTTAGTTTATCAGTTTTGAAGTCAATGCGTTGGTGAAGTGTTTACTTTCTCATTTGCCTAAATTACCTACTCTGTTCCTATTCTGGTTGCATCTTCCGATCAATCTGCATTGAGGTTCTTTCCCCAAACCTAATCTAGTTACAGTTTCATTGTACTAAACATACAGCAGTGTTAGTAAATGTGTTCTAAAGGCTGCAGGTGACGACAACTGATTTTTAATGACGCCTCTGTACAGTCCTTTTGATCATCATGCCAACTTGTGTTACAAGCTGTTGGCTTTAATTCCAGTCTGAGCTGTGGTTCCTTTTTGTAAAGTGGAAATTGATTCCACTTACATAATGTTATATTTACAGCAGCCCTGGCAGGACATACAGACACAGCTCTTTATTTAGTTGGCATGAAATCAGAACAGAGATGCTTGACTTCACTGAACGGACTGACCCCATGTTTCAGCACTCGTCCTCCTAATGGTTCATGGGAACTGTTGGATCAACTTGTTGCTTTTACTGAGAACCTTTTTTGCATATTGTCGTGTTTTGTCTTGTAGTCTCATGTAGCTGAGGTATCACGTAACTCTTTCAGCACAACATAATACACATAATCTTGAGCTTATGTGAAGATTATATTCCATTTTTTTTTCAGTGCCATGATTACCCACTCCCCCTAAGGGCCACCTGTAAATAGAAGAGCTAAACAAACTATGAACTCTTTAACCCACCCCCCAACCCACTATTCCTATTTGCTTTGTTTTTCATTCAGCATCAGATGGAAATGGATACCCACAGTAACTCTATGGAGTCTGTGTTCTCCAGATAATGTCTTTGGGGAGTCAGGTGGAGACTAATGTTGTGGTGTCTGTCTTGAGATCATGTCTAATGACAAGCAAAGACCACCATGACACCAGGAGGACAATTAGTCATCGATATACCTTAACTAGGGGGTTGGGGGTGAAATGGGACACCTGTTACTGATGCATGGGAGGATGGCCAACACACATGTAGGCTGTGCAGCATCACAAGCTTGAATGTTGTAAGTTGTAAGATTTGGTTTAATGTTTTTATTTATTTTTTGTTATTGGACATTTGCTACTACTAGAAAAAACAGATAATTTGACTTTATGGTCAAGAAGGGCATAAAACATTAACAATTACTGAAACTGCAACCCGTCAAGATGGGGTAGATGTAGGACAGCCGACTTGAGAGCTGAAAGTCCCAGGTTTGATCCCCAGCCATTCCCACATGTCGTTGTGTCTCTGAGTGAGACACCTACCGGTAATCCCTAATTGCTCTCTGGGTGCTTACATAGCTTCTCATTGATCCACCTCGGTGTATACCAGGTGAAATGGGTTAAATGCAGAACATACAATGATAACAACACATAGCATTTTACTTTACCTGATACTTTTTTAATACTTTAAGCTAGGACAATATAAATGAAAGTGCTCAAATCAATGTGAAGTAGTGATCACTCTGACTCATATCTACTGATTGTAATTCATAAAATATTGGAGAAATTCTCTCAGGGGATTCAAGCTAACAGCTAATCATAATAGACACATTTCAAGAACAAATTTTTGTCATGCAAAGTGATCAGATCTCAAAGATTTTATAGCAATTCAAGTGAGTGTTTTGTTGAGATTTTTTACAGTGTCACTTTTATATATAATCACACAGAAGAAGTATGTGTTGGAACAAGATATATTTAAAATACTTTCTGTGTAGAGAACTTTTTGAGGTTTCTGTGTTTTCAGATAACAGAAAGCCACTCTGTAAAGGACCAACTTCTGATTAACCATGAGCTTGACTCCTTCACGGGAATTTTCTCCCGATTCTTCAAACTGAAATTTCTCTGGCTACTGTCAATTGCAGGTATGATATTTAATCATAACTACTCCACACAGACCCACTTCAACAAATCTGCACTGCCCCTCTAATCTAGCTGTGCACGATGCACCATAACTACAAAGCTGCACTTTTCTAACACAACAGTACAGGGGAAAAAGAAAAAAAAACTTTTGAAAAAGTGAAGTAATTATGGATTGGCCTCCTTTTTCCAAGGCTACTGGATGTAATTCTTTGAACTCTCTAAGCTTTAAATAAAATCCAAAATTCATCATTTTAATAACTGCAATTGTGAAATAATAAATTAATAGTGACATGCCACTTTTAAACATTACAAAAGATTTTCTATAAGTTCTAGAATAATTTATCTAGGCAAAACCAAAAATTTGCTCATTTTACATACGGTAAATAACCATCAGCATCTTTTAAATCATTGACCATAAATATTCTTTAGACATTCTACAGAAAGTTAAAGACGTAACAGGAAGCGCTTCCCTACAGGCTGACAGCTGTACATCAATATATGTGAATTACATCCACATTGGGGGCGCATGTTTTATCAATCCACCTTAGGGGACACCCCTTTCTGAATGGTTTTAAACAATGCCAAAGTGTCCAGAAATGACTACATGTAGAGTGCAAGCTGTTTCAAGTCCCCAAATATAAAATAAACAAATGCATGCAAACAAACACACATACACAAACACACAACTTGCTTAAGTCCACATTGGGGGCTCATGTTTTATCAACCCACTTTAGGGACCACCCCTTTCTGAATGGTGTGTTTACAATGCAGACCAGTGAACTTGGTTTAAAAAACGATTGCCTTTAGCTACACCTTTTCTTACTTACCATATCATGCCATTTTATTTATAGAACACTTAAAGCAATGACAAGGCCAACCAAAGTGCTGTACAAACAGAAAAACAGGCAACACATAAAGCAACAAAATCAAAGTCAAAGTCAACTTTATTGTCAAAACTGCAATATGTACAGGACATACACAGGATTTAAATCGCATTTCTCTCAGACCCACGGTGCAACAATAACCATTTAAACATTAAAACATTTAATAAACATAAGCATAAAATGAAATAATAAAAGTGTAATACAGGTAGTCCCCGACTTACGAGCGCTCTTACTTACGAGGTTCCGGACTTACGAGCTGGCGAACGAGCAGTAAATTTGTAAAGAACATACAAAAAATACAGCACTTTTATGTGTTTTTAGATGAAAGTGTGTTAGCTAACCGTTTGGAAACAAGTTTCTGAGCATATTCATGAACTAGTATGAACATTTGTGATGAAAAACTGACTGTCCAGCGATTTGTAGACATACAGGAGAATTTTGAACTGGATTTGAAGGTGAACTGGTAGCCAGTGCAGGGAGGCCAAATCGGGCTGCTGCATTCTGGACCAGTTTTGGTTGTGCAATGGAGGTCTGACTGATACCAAACTGGAGTGAATTGCAGTAATCAAGCCTAGATGTAATGAGTACATGTACAGTATTACTGTCTCCAAATTATTTTTGGATAATATGGGCTTCAGCTTAGACAGTAGCCTCAGTTGAAAAAACAGGATTTAACAATCATGTTTACATGACTGTTGAGTTTCATGTAATGGTCCATTATCGCTCCCAGATTTGTGACTCTTTGTTTTTCTGATAGGGCTAGAGTGGAAAGGTTGATGCAGTGGTTCGTGATTGTGTTGTTGGGAGGGAACAACATGACTTCAGACTTGTTTTCATTGAAACTTAAGAAATTTAAAGCCATCCAGTCCCTGATATCAGCCAGGCAGTTGAGCAACGGTTGAATAGAGCATGTACCATTGTGTCTTAGGGGGAAGTAAATATGACAGTCATCAGCATAGAAGTGAAAGGGTATGTTGTGTTTCTGGAAAATGGCACCAAGTGGTAGCAGGTAAAAAGAGAATAGGAGGGGACCCAGAATGGACCCCTGTGGAACCCCCAATTTAAGCGTTGCCGCTGCAGAACTAAAATCTTTGATGGAAACACAAAGGGATCTGTCAGCGAGGTAAGATATGTACCCATTGAGGGCTGACCCTATGATGTCCACCCACTGCTCCAAGTTAGCAATGAGGATCTCGTGGTCAATGGTGTCAAAAGCAGATGTAAGGTCCAATAGAACAAGCAGCAGAGAATCACCAGTATCTGTGGATAAGAAGATGTCATTAAAAATCTTCAGTAGTGCAGTTTCAGTGCTGTGGGAGGTTTAAAACCAGATTGGAATAACTCTAAGATAGCATGATCCTCCAAGAAGCACTTCAGCTGGGACTCAACTATTTTTTCCAGAAGTTTAGAAACAAATGGGAGCCTGGAAACAGGCCGGAAGTTGGATACCACTGAGGGGTCAAGGTTTGGTTTTTTTCAGGAGAGGTTGAACAGCAGAATGTTTACAGGATTTGGGCACCACGCCAGTGGATAAACTGCTATGCACAATAGTAAGAATGGAAGGAACTAGAGTAGGAAAACCTCCTTTAGTAGTCGAGGGGGGACCACATCAAAGGGGGAACCAGATGTTTCAAGCTGCACATGACCTGCTCTAGAGAAGACAGGGATTGGTCCAAAATGGTCAAATACAACTACAAATTGAGGTGAGATGGATGGATCATGAGTTGGAGGAGAAATGAGAGCCCGGGTGGTCACAATTTTTTCTAAAAAGAAATGTAGGAAGTTTTTGCACAGCTCAGTTGAGGCTTCCAGAGGAGATTGTTCAGTGAGGTGGAGAACAGAGTTTAAGGTAGAGAAGAGAACTCATGGGTTGTGAGAGTTTGAGGCAATGATATCAGAAAAGTATTTAGATTTAGCAGCTTTTACTGCTTTCTGATAACGACGACAACTCTCTTTTAGTATTTGAGAAGAGACCTACTGCCTGGCTTTCCTCCATTTGCGCTCCTCTCTCTTGCACTGCTGTCTAACGGCCTTGGTGAAGTCATTCAACCAAGGTTCTGCTCTGAGTTTCGATTTTCTGGTTTCTACAGGAGCAACATGATCCAGAGCCTTTAAGCAGACAGAGTTGAACTGGGATGTCAGCTCCTCAGTGGTGGAGAGAAACACCGGGAGCTGAATTGTAATTTTAGAGTTATAAACTCCTGTGAAGCATGTGGAAGTGAAGTGGTTAATGGCCAAGCTGCGACATGCAGGAGCGCACGGCTTAGGAGTTAGATGGGGGAGGGTGAACTCAAACTGGACTGGCATATGGTCTGAAAACAAATTATCATCAATTTCAAGATTAATAACAGTCACATCACAAGTTAAAACAAGGTCCAGTAAATGTCCACGCTCTTGGGTGGGACCGTTTACATGCTGATTTAGAATAAATGAGTCCAATAAATCTAAAAAATCCTTAACCAAGGGCTTCTCATGACAGCACACATGCAAATTAAAGTCCCCAATAATGACAACATGATCACATTTTGGTGTGATTTCAGCCAAGAAATCAGAAAACTTATTTATGAAATTCTTAGATCGAGGTGGGCGGTAGATGAGTGTGCATAAAGTCAAAGGCGAATGGCCGAGTTCAAAGACAGTCAGCTCAAAGCAGGAGCAAGAAACCGGGATAGGCAGTTGTTTGCAGTCACCCAGAGACATCCAAGTCTCTGTGACGCAGAAAAAGTACAAATCATGCTCTTGAAAATAATCCCAGAGGATGAAAGTTTTGTTGGTGACAGATCTTGCATTGACCACACACATCCTGATACAGTCCAAGATAAATCCAGCAGCGGTGGAGTGAGCGCACGCCAGCGGCCGCAGATTTTCGATAACAGCCCCTCTGGGTTGGGCAGTGAGCCACCCTGGCTGACAACTCCCGTTGTGTACCTGGTCCGGGCGCACGGGAAGAGGGCGATGGAAACCATGACCAACAGCTGGAGAGGAATATGCAGCATGCAGGGCTTTAAGCTTCACCAGCCAGTGCATTTTCCCTGGCGTCTGGAGCAATGTCACCGGGCAGGCAGATGAAGAGTGCAACGTAGGTAAACAGGCACGTCCGCCAGCAGCGGGGCAATGGGGGGGGGGGTTCCAGTGTTACGCTTATATTGATCCAAATAAGCGACATCGGCGGCAGAAAATCGAAGATCCAGCAGCTGTTGTCGATCATACACCAGTAGCGAGTTATGTCCCAGATGAAAAACAAACATAACACAAATAATCCGAACACTGTCAGCAGAGGTGGATTGCAAGCCGTGTACAGGGGCGCCATCTTACCGGATGCTTTAGCCTTTAGCTTCTGGTCTGTTAATTGTAGCTTTTCTTTTACCAACTGTTTTGCTGGTTTTGTTGTAGCTATAGTTTTGCTCATTTGAGCTTTTAGCTACTATTTTGCATTTTTTAGCTTCTTCACCTTTTCAGCTTTTTAACTACACCGTTTTATAGACAATGCATAAACTTTACAGCTGAATTTTTTTTTTTTTTTACATCTGTGAAGGAATAAAAAACTAAACATTATAATACAGTTAATAGCTTTTTTTAAATGACGTAATATGTAAATATAATATATGTACCATTGAGATGACACTTTTATGCTCTCGGCAGTTGCAGATGTTAACAAAGCATTGCTGTGTGAATGAGAGTCCCATGTTTGCTTATGGGGTCATGCCCTGAGTCAAACTGTGGTGCTGCTAAAGCTTCAGAGGAATCTCATCTGCCTATTGTTCCCATACAGTCCCTACATGTGTGTTTGTACATGTGTGCATGTGTGTGTGTGTGTTTGTGTGTGTGTGTGTGTGTGTGTACTCTCCCCTCTTTTATTTTTTCAAACCTTACCTCCCTCCCACTCTGCCTTTCTCTTTCACACCCTCTCAGCTGTGCTCACTCACTCACTCTGAGCCCGGCTAAAAGCCAACAGAGCAGCTTCCACACTTTTAGGAACTCCCGTCCTCAAGTTAACCCAGGCGGCCGGGGCTCTGTAACCTGATCAGGAGGCGTCTTTTCTGGATTCAGAGCACAGCAGAAACATGGAGGTGGTTCATCAGGCGATTCATAGCTTACCACAATATGGATTATCTGATTTACTGTCTTCACAAAAAGGTAATACAGCAACTCCGTGTAAGAAGTGCTGCATCTTTGTGTTGCCAAGAATGAGATGATGATTGTGAATTCATATTTAAAACAGACCAGTGACATTTTTATATTTGCTTTGTATGAATGAACATGCATTTTACTGTGCAGCTGCTGCTCAGTCATTGATTTCCTGTTATGTTGGAGGTATTTTGTGCTGCATGAACTTCAGAGAAGACTATCATTAAACACATTATTAAATCTCAACTTGTCTGTGCTTGCAGCAAACCAGACAAAACTTGTGCTCATTTTGTCTCCCTCCTCACCGACACAGGCACACACTGGGACAATTAAGACACACGTTTTGTCATTTCAACAAGGTTGTTACGTGTGTCTGCATTGTTTTCTGCACCAGCAGCTGCTGCTTCCTCTGCTTTGGGAGCAACACAGTCCAAGTCCGGAAGAGTTTAGCTTTTTTTTCCCCATTCATTCTCATCAATGAATATACAATATTTAGGTTATTTTAACCCTTTGACACCTACTTCAGTTTTAGTTCTAAGTACCGGTAGATAAAAAAAATGCTTATGGCTAAACTCTGAATAAGATTTTCAATTGTCATCAATTCAATTCTCCAGCTAAAAAGTAAAATAAAAACTAGTCACCATGTTTCTGGTGATATTTTGCTTTTCACTGTGAAAGGCAGGCCGTCGTTCAATTATCTTTGCCTCCATGTGCATGTGTGTGTTTGTCTGTCATCAAAATATCCCATGAACCACTGTATGTTAAGTGGCCACCACCGCTAATAAATTATAGTGAATACAAAAATGATTATGATCAAATGGTCATTCATTTTAAAAATATTGAGCTCAAATTTGTTGCGGTAGTAGCTGAGAGTTTTTCGCAACACTGTGAGCTTCTTTAAAAACTTTGGACTCAACAATTGGACTCAACCCTGTCTGTTAGCAAAATATCTTATAAATTGCTGAATGGGTTTTAGTTAAATTCTCTGAAATCAATCACCAGATTTACATCTAAAACTGATTAACTTTTGCAGATAGCTCATATAAAATGGCTGTCACAGCTAATTAACTTTAGCAAACACAAATATGGCTTTTACTTATTCAGTTTCAAAGATACTGAGGTAAAATCTGATGTGGTTGTAAATTAGACTGTTCTCCAACACATGCTGAGTTCTAACAAGAGACTGTGTGTAAACCTATAATAAATGGTGAGTTTTCCAGATAACACCAAATGTCAGAGCTTTAATAAAACTCTGCTATGCACTCCTTCAAGAAATGCTAAAAGCTTTTATATTTTATTCCTTTCCAAAGAGATGTGCTTTAATGTTTTTGTGAAACAATCTGACATGCCAGGTTAGGGTTGAATGTGTTTTTAAGAATCCAAGAACAAAGTATCTCCTAGCCTTATTACATATTTGAACATCTTAACATCTGCATCTGTTTTATATCCAGCTGTTAAACTATCTGGTTCCACCAACTCCCTTTAGAAAAGCTAAAGATTGTTCAGCTTTTAATAATTCTAATATAACAAAGCAGTGAACTCACAGTTCATTATATGCTTGACGTAGATCCATTCCTACGCGGCGTCGTAAACCGATTTTCGACGTAAGTCGAACTATACGTACATACTGCAACATATACATGTACAGTACTGTACATACTGCAACATATACATGTACAGTACTGTATTACCAAGCACTTAGCCTATCCTAACACAGTACCCTACATAATTGTCAAAAAACACATACGTTTGGGAGCCATAATGAAGGGGAAAAAGAATTATTGGCCTATTGGAATGCTGGTGACGCTGTATTTCTCCGTCCATCCGCTGTATTCTCTATTCCGTTTACGACATAAAACCGCCGTCCAGCTCGATCCAGAGCGTTTACAGTAAGGCCTCCGCCTGTACTTTTCCACTGCTTCGCCGCGTTCTGCCGTCAACCTCGGTCCAGAGCGTTTATAGTACGTAACGTATCCCTCCGCCTATGTATCCCTCCGCCTATGTATCCCTCCGCCTCTGTAGCCCTCCACCGCTGCACCGCGTACAGTACAATACTGTATTATTCCGCCGCAGCGGCCGCTGCGTAACTCGAAAAAAGGCTATTCATAGTAAATGGGAGATGCGTCGTAACCACGAAACATCGTAACTTGAGACCGTCGTAACCCGAGGACTACCTGTATTTTACATTTGTTTAATATTTCATATTCTAAGCAGTGCATTTTCAAAATGCAATAATCCAAGCTGAGGAACTGTTTGTAAGTACAAACAGTTTGAAGGACTTGAATGTGCTCAGAGTAATAATGTTGTTTTATTTGCTCAAAACTAAACTGTCCGTTCTGTATTATGAAGTGCAGTGCTGCTTGGGAATGAGGGCACTCTGTGTGCTTTGACATGCATTTCAAAGAGACATGTCAGAGTGAAGTGCATGAAGACTCTATGTTTGTACAGCACAGTGGAATCCTTTGTTGCACCCCACCTGTTTTGGGTCATTAGTTAAAGTCTAGTCTGCAGCTGGTCATTTAGGTAAGCCTGCGGTCACAGCTGGAATGACCAGCTGTCAGTGGTTTGAAACCATGTCAGATATAATTATGACATGACATGAGAGAGATCACTTACTGGTGATGCCAGGTTGTCAGTAAGGGGCCATCAGAGGAATTTGCTCAAAATGTAACATAGAATTTAGCCATTTTGTTTATGCTCAGCTTTGATCATGCTGTAGTGATGATGGTAATCAATTTATGTGGAAACGGCATGTTAAATGATGACTGCCGATTATGTTTAACTTCGCTTCAAATCTAGAACTGCATTTGAAAGTGATGTCGTTTCGTTTCCATTTCTCTTTTCTTTATTAAGTCTCGCTGAATATAGACTCTCAATTTGCTTCTTTTTTGCAAACTGCCCTCTAAGATATGACTACAACTGAGCTGACGGTTAAGTCCTGAACAAAGCCTAAAGCTGTATGGCAAAAGGGCTCATGTCGTCTTTTCAGATACAGCTGTCCTCAACGGCTTCAGCTGGTGGACCCCTGCTAGGATTTGTCTCTTTTATGTAAATGATGTCTGCGCCTTTTTTTAAGACACAGTGTGAGTTACACCACAGGCAGCCTGAGCATTATATGGTGGCAAAGACATACATACAAGCAGCTTAACCACAACTACAGAATAATACGTCAAAAAAACTTCTATTTTTCGAGACATATTTATCCACCAGTAACTTTTTTTTATTAGAAGCTAAACTAGTAAGTACAAAATACCAGAAGTAGTCAAATTGCAGGAGAATATGCAGAGTTGATAGAGATTTCTGTGATTTGTCAATGAGCTGAACTGTGCAAGAATGTCCCACACAATTAGTCATATACAGTATGTGCAATAAGTGAGTGTTGCATCCCTCCCTCTTTCTTATGACGTGAGGTCAACCTCATTGGAAATGAAATGAGCATCAACAGGAAACGGCAGCAGGAATGGGAGTGTGCTGTAATGTTCGTAGCGTGCCATATGATCCTGTTCTATACGCTTGATTAACAGCACCACAATTGCTGCTTTCAAAAGGAAATGCTTTACCTGTCCATGTCAGTAATGGAAGGACTGATTGATTTTAAATGTGGCCAAAGAAGTTCACAGGCACACAAAACACAATGACTGCATGACAGTTATTGTAAACAATGCTGGCAGAGGAAAGCGAGAAACTTTCATGTGACAAACGGAAATGTAGATAATTACCGGTAGGGTTAATGTGGAAATCGGCTGATTCTCAGAGGCTTGTTGGAGACAAAAAATTGTTTCTTTTACAGCATTTTAACCAAATACATAATTAATCCTGGAATGCACTTACAGGAAGAAGGCTGGAGTGTGTAAGAAATGTTATTCATTTTTGTTTAATTTCCTTGAAATGCAAATCTGTAAATGCATTTTATAGTTTACAGAGCAAAATATGTTATATTAGCATAATGTATAACTTAAATTCCTGTTCATTATGTTGTAGCTTATCTTCTGGGACATAAAGCCTTTGATTTTCCTGTGCTCAACATGGAGAAAAATATTCTGACTGCCAAACATTTAGGAAGCTAAACGAGCTAGCCTGCAGATGAATGAGCTGCGGAAGCTTGAGAGGCTTAGCGTGCTGCAGCCAGCTGCTCAGCTTCGCCCTGATGAGTGCTGAATTTCTATTATTGTTGAGTGGTGAAAAGAAAATTCATCACCATTCTAATGCTTGCATGGAATTTTTATCTTTATCCCTTTTTGTTTGAGAAATACCAATTAAGTTCACCAGTGCAGACACTGAAGCTCCCGTTTAGAATGAAACTGTTTCCAAAAGATATGATGGTTTACATTGAACTATAGTTCATATACAATAATATAGTCATTTTAAAATTATTGTATTGTGACCCAAACTGTCATATGTGTTGAGTAAGGGTGTTGTTAGATGAAGTCTGTGATCTAGCAACCTTGATGCTGGTCTCAGCTCAGAAAAGCATTCGACTGCAGACGCCAGTAGTGCGCATGTGCAACCTCACCTGTGGGATATTTGACACCTATGCTGTGTCAAATCGATAATATCCCAAAGAATCTCAGCCCTAAGACCATCGGTCTCAGAGATAACGGGTGCTGTTGTCATATAAATGAACGGCCAAACTGTAACCAGAAAAAGCTGCAGTTCACTTTTTAAAAGTGTCGTACAAACAGGGATCTGGTCTCAGAGTGGAGATTTTTCAGGGGAACCTTCGGCAGAGATGTCCAATGCTCCACAAGTGTTAAGTCACACATGTCCACATGGCATCTGCAGTCAGAGGTTTTTCTGCACCAACAGTAGTTATAGTAAATGGCAGAGAGCAGTGTTTTGTGCTGCTCACCCTTTTTCAGCACTTAGGAGCAAAACCAATCAAATCCAGGGTCCAAATGGACGTTAATATATTAATCAGTTTGGGGTAACTGTGATCATGTAGATCCTTACATACTGTATATTTTTACACTTTATATGTTTTCTAATGTTGGGTGTAACTGGGACCCTGTATACATAATTTCATTCCACTTCATGTACCACATGATGAGAATGACAACTTGAACTTGAAGTACAAACATGCACACTTGAAAGTAGTTATCTGATTGACCAATCCATCTGACCTGTGCAAAAGGCAGTAAGGCTGCAGTATGGGCAAAGGAAAACAGCATAAGACTCATTAACTAAGATCACAAAACATTTTTGACAAGGGTCAAAATATCTCTTTCAAAGCCAAAAAGATGGAATGGAAAAATTCAACAATTTTAGAGAAAATAGACTAAAATATTCTTTGCCAACAGCAACCAGTGTTTAATGAACACATTTGTACTCACTTTGTAGCACTTTGAGATTTTCATTAATGAAAAGTGCGTTATAAATTGAATTCATTATTATTATTATTATTATTATTATTATTACATTGCTGTGATTAAAGAATTTTATTATTGTGAATTGACATTATAAGTCAAATTACACCTTATTTCTGCTTTGTGTTTGAGAGAAATTGCAAAAAATGGGGAGGTAACGTATAGAAATGCTTGCATCTTTACCCCAAGTCTGTGATAGCATCTCTGAAATGAATCATTTGAACATTACCCAACAAAAAATACTTTTTTCTGAGCCAAACAAAATAATTGTGTATTTGTTAGCGGAGCAAAATATACAAATCAATTCAGTTAAGTTTATTAATATAGCACCGAGTCACAACAGAAGTTATCTCAGGACACTGACTAAAAACATTCACATTTTAAATGCCAATTAGTAAAGCTTTCCATCTAAGGAAGGAAGAAAACTATTTAAAAAAAATTTAAGCTAATTGTTTTAAGACTTTTATTATTGTGATGTTTTTAAATTAAAGATGAACGTCACACCTATCTTAACCGGTTGCAAGTAAAACAAAATAAAAAGTAGGACTTTAGGTTCAATGTTTGTGTAACACCGGCAGCTGAAAGACTTGTGAGGAAAGTGAGACTCAGACACCGGTCAGTGTGAGCAAACTGTTCACTGTGGGACAACAGTATCGTAAAACGCTGTTGTTCATTGCTGCTTGAAAGGATGAAGCGTGGGTATGGTTTGAGTAGAACATGAGCTTAGGCTATCTTTTGTTAAAGTGTTCATGAATGAACAAGTTTGAATCTTAGTGGGAATGTTGATACATCTCATTTTATTGCGGCTTTTTGTCTGTCTGGTGGAGTTTATTGTGCACTTCACACAAGGCGTCATAATGAGCTGGTAGTAACTGGCTATTTTCATTCAATGTAGTGCACTAGGTTTAATCTATTTATTTTGTTGTGTTTTTTTGTTTAATCAATTTAATTGATAAATAAAGGGTTGTAAACTAACATTTGTAAAGAGTAAAGACTGCAATTTTTTTACTTTTAACTGTCTGATGCTGATAGAATATTTCACGAACATTATGTTCAGCCTGATTCATTCTATGATATTGAATTTGATCTTCATTTAAATTCATGATGATACCAGAAAATGTCCAAATATGGCAGAGAGAAAAAAAAAGAAATGTAGCAATATATAATTCAGCACAGTACGGTACTTGCAGGGTAAATACATTCTAATTACCTAAGAACAACAAGAGAGGTATCAAGTAAATACCAGAAATGATCAGTTACATAACCTTTAAGTATAAGTGTTCCAGTACATAACCAATAAGTTTTACGTGCATACCCAGTAAGTTCTAGTTACCCAATATGTAATTTATTAACCTTTTTTTAACCAGGCAAATACCACTGAGATCACATCTCTTTTGCAAAGGAGGCCTGAGCCTGAAATTAGCCTCAGATATATAATTACAGTATATTGTAGTGATATAGGCCTCTGTCTTGACCTTCAAGTACACCTCTCCACATCTCTCTGAAACTCTAAGTGTTACACCTTCTTGAAGCCCTCAAGGAGACAAATTGACACTTATATTTTATGACAATTATTATGAATTAATGGACACTAATTAATCAGATTGAACTTTCTCTTTAATGTGTGTTAATTCAGAATTGATCAAACAGTATTTTTGTCATTTTTAATGATGATCTGTTACTTTCATGAGCTTTGGCCTTCTACTGGTTTTATTTCTGCAAAAGCAAGCAGGCTTTGATTCTAAGACACAGTTCAGGGTAAACTGTTAGCTGTTCAGCTTCCTTCTCTGTTTTGTCTATGAAGTTAGCCATAACATTAGCTGTGTTCACAGGCAGGCCATCTGGTCGTTTATGTAAACAGTTTTCCTGGTGTCCGTCAAGAGTCTTTCTGCCTATGGAATTAAACTTCCATCTTTTATTTTGTTAAACCAACCTGTAGCCTCTAAGAAGGTGGGTCAGATCCCGCCTCCCATATAATGGGCACTTCCTATTTGGAAGTTAGTTTTTGGAGGAGAACTAAGTTGCAACTGTTTTCTCTTCCCTGGAGAAAGCGGGAGACGCCCGGTCATATGCCAACTCGACCCACGTCTCAGCTGAGAGTCGCGGCAAAGCCTTGCTGTGCCTCAACACTCATTTCTGAAAGAGTTTGTTTTCTGAAGTTTTATTTTGAAAGTGCAGCCAGTAGCTGGCTCTGTTCCTGCCGGGAGAAGCGGTTCTTCTTACTCGTCTGAATCAGCTCACACGCGCGGAGGTCATCTGGGCGTGAACTGGACAACACAGTCCGTTAGTGTCCACAAACCTCAACTCTTATCTCCAAGACGTATCGTCAACAGGTAACGAGGCGTTGATTGTGTCCTGAACGTGTGGGAAGCCCAGCTGAACCGTATGGGAGGGTGCCACTCTGGTTGTTTCAAATAATTAATTTCAGTTAACTTAGCTTTCATCTTCTTCCTCCTATTTCTTATTTTTCATAAGCAATTAATCTGTCAAGTAATGTGCCAACAGTTAAGTTTTAATTGTCTGTTTGTTTTAATTTGAATTCTTGTCAACGTAGTTATTAAATCAGAGCTAATATCGATACAAATGTTTAATGTAATTCTTGTGATAGTTTCAATAAAAGGTCTATTTTTTGGTAGACCAACATAAATTGAAGTCTAAGCGTGAAATTACATTTCTGGCTAATCACATCACAGATTTATTGATTTATTCTGAAAAAGTTGAGACCCCGCACTTTGGTGGCAGTTTGTGCAGTTAAACTCTGCTCATAAACTGCACATCTACAATAATGGTGGACCAGTAAGTGTTTAAATACCTTACCCCACCTTATCCTTTACATATTGGTGGCCGCGTACAAGTCTTCTGAAAGATTAAATTGATAAGTTGTTTTCGTAGCTTATTTTTTGTTACGGTGTTGTTGGCATTAGTTTTACATCCTGGTTTTGGGCTTATAAGAATGGTTTTGGCTGGTGGGTGTCTCAGAGATTGCTGATAGTGGCATTGTCTGGGGTGTTTTCCCGTTAGAATTGTTCTTTACTTTCACTTTTGAACGTGTGTTTTGGAGCTGCGGATGAATGAATGTTTGTTTTTGTGAGACGTTTCATTACGTGTCGCGAGGCTGCATGCATTTTTTCGTTTTGTGACCGCCGAGTCACACTGCTTCATTTTCTTACATCTGCGATTTACTGTTAAACGTCTGTTTCACTCTTTGCTGCTCCATTTTTACCTAATCTGTTACAACGTGTTTGCCGAGGTTCGGGAAAACCCACTCCGCTTTGGGCCAGACCGAGGTCCGGTTCCGTTTGACGTAAAGTCCGTTGTTGTACACAGTTAGGGTGCTGCCTCCCCTGGGGGCGTGTGAGTTAGCTTGGATGTGTTGTGCTCGTTAACAGAATTTTTCTGCGGTGTAAAAGTCGTTTATTTTGTGAAAGAGAGTCCAGTACTTTGGATCGAGTTAAGCTAAACGGTACCGACAAGATGGCTGCTTAAAACGCTGTGATTGGTCCATTGTGTGTCGCGTTCAAGAACGTCGGTTTCTGTAGACTCTGGTTGTCAGATTCATTTTTGTACACATTTGTGACGGTTTATTTGTGTTGTTTAAGTTCTATGCACGTGATATCGTCGAAGACTGGCTTTACCGCGGTGTTTTGCGATATTTATGACTGTTTTAGAATGTTGAAAAGACCGTTCCACGCTTTTGTTCGACCGACCGCAGGTCCGTGAACACACCGCTCGAACGGCACGTCACTAGTGGGTGGCGTTAGGTTTGGAAGACACAATTTCCCATGAACACTTGGGTTTTAGAACTACAGTTCTGTCTTCGCTGTGATTGGTCGATTACGCTGTAAGTGTTGACGCTTGCGCAGTG
>JBBPBX010023670.1:9567-40340 GCA_038048925.1 Garcialebias charrua | reverse complement strand
TCTGTATCGTGCCTTCTTACAAAGACCTTTTGTATAAAACTTGTGTGCTGATGTAATGAAAATGAAGGTGTTAATAACAATGTACAATGATCTGACAGGATAAATGCTAACTCAGGGAGTCATACAGCTGTTAAACTGCTACTCAGCTGCACTCCTCCACTTTTGTGCGCAGTCATATATAGGGCTCCCAAGTACAATAAGGATTTCATACGGGACTTTTCTGATTTTTTGAGTGATTACATGTCCAAATATGAGCAAATTTTATTTTTAGGAGACTTTAATATCCCGGTGTGCAGCCCTGGAAAGCCGCTGGTGAAGGATTTTTTAGATTTAGTGGATGCATTTGGTCTCACTCAATCAGTGAAGGGCCCAACGCATGAACGTAAACACACCCTCGACCTTGTCTTATCTTATGGATTGTCTATTTTAAACTTGGTAATTGGTGATGCATTGTTTTCCGACCATATGCCAGTTTTATTTGATTTTATTCCTGTTTCTAAAGCTGTTAAACCCTGTGCTCCTGCTCGAAGCTGCCGTGTTTTTAACTCATCCACTGCTGCTCATTTTTCCACTGCCTTTAATAGTTTAAATTCACAGCTCTCTGTGTCTCTCAGCACTGAGGAGTTTTCACTACATTTTGATTCTTTATGCAACACTATTCTGAATGATGTGGCCCCAATTAAAATTAGGCGTTCAAAGCCTAAATCTGACCCGTGGTTGAGTGACCACACCCGTGCCATTAGGCAGGTATGCAGGAAAAATGAACGCAAGTGGAGAAAGGATGGTCTCCAAGTCTCATTTGATATGGTGAGAGAGAGTTGGCGTCGCTATCAACAAGCTGTAAAAACAGCCAGAGCCAAATATTTCTCTGACATTATTGTTGCCAACTCTCACAACCCCCGTGTTCTTTATGATACAATCAACACGGTCCTAAATTCACATGAACCGGTTCCTATTGAAGCATCTAAAGAACTTTGTGATAAGTTCCTTCAATTTTTTTTGGACAAGGTTACGAACACGAGGGCTTGTATTTCTTTTCCTTCCCATGACCCTTCCATCCTGGTCCCCTGTCCTGCACTTTTTGATCATCTGGAGCCTATTTCTCTCTCCTACCTAGAGAAAATTGTCACCAGTATGAAACCATCAGGTTCCCCCCTTGATGTTGTACCTCCTTGTTTTCTTAAGGAGGTATTTTCTACAGTTGGCTCTTTTGTTCTAAATTTGATCAATAGCAGCTTAATGTTTAGCGTGGTGCCAGGCAATTTTAGACATGCTGTGGTTCAGCCATTATTGAAAAAACCTGGCCTTGATCCTACCTCTTTGTCCAACTTTAGGCCAATTTCAAAGTTACCTTTTATTTCAAAAATATTGGAAAAAGTTGTTTACACCCAGCTGAAGGACTTTTTGGATGAATTTAAAATTTTGGAGGTCTTCCAGTCTGGTTTTAAAACCTACCATAGCACTGAATCTGCTCTTTTAAGGGTTTTTAATGATATATTTTTATCGCTGGATTCTGGAAACTGTGTTTTACTTGTGCTTTTAGATTTAACAGCTGCTTTTGACACAGTCGACCATGAAATTCTTATCGCCAGATTGGAGCAATGGGTGGGCATCACTGGCTCAGCTCTGCAGTGGTTTAGGTCCTACCTTTCAAATCGAAGTTTCAGTGTGAAGATTGATAATTTTACCTCTGCATCTGCTGCCCTCCCCTGGGGTGTACCCCAGGGATCTATCCTTGGTCCTCTGCTCTTCTCACTTTACCTTCTGCCACTCGGCTCTATTTTCAGGAAACATGGTGTGCAGTTTCATTTGTATGCGGATGACTGTCAAGTCTATTTTCCTGTAAAACAAAATGGCTCCACGCAGTCTCTTCTGGACTGTCTTGGTGACATTAGAGGGTGGATGGCGCTTAATTTCCTTCATTTTAATGATAAAAAGACCGAGGTTATGGTCTTTAGATCTAGTGCTCCTGACAGTCCCACCACTTTTGATTTTTCCTCTTTGGCCCCATATGAAAAGTCGATTGTGACAAATCTAGGAGTGAAAATTGACCCCTGCCTGAAACTGGACTGTCACATCAACAGCATGGTTAAATCCTCGTTCTTTCATCTGAGGCGCCTGTCAAAAATCAAGCCCCTCCTTTCTAGACGCCACTTAGAGACCGTAATCCACGCTTTTATTACTTCACGCCTGGATTATTGTAACTCTCTTCTGATTGGAGTAAATAAGGCCTCGCTTTCTCGGTTGCAGCTGGTACAAAATGCTGCTGCACGATTTTTGACTGGTACAGGCAGACGTGAGCACATCACTCCAGTTTTAATGTCCCTTCATTGGCTTCCTGTCCAGTTTCGAATCCATTTTAAAGTTTTATTGTTTGTTTTTAAGTCTTTGAACGGTTTTAGTCCCTGTTATCTGTCTGAACTGCTTCAACTTTATGTGCCATCACGTGCTCTCAGATCCGCTGACCAGATGCTTTTAGCAGTCCCAAAAACCTTTTATAAGACCAGAGGAGACAGAGCATTTTCAGCTCTGGCTCCTAAATTGTGGAACGAGCTGCCACTGAAGGTCAGGCAGGCCCCATCAATATCTGTTTTTAAAACTCGTTTAAAAACACATATGTTTTCATTGGCTTTTAAACCAGAATGAGTTCACATCTCTGTTTTAGTGTTGTATTATTTTACTTGTGATGTACCGATATTTATATGATTGAGATTGATTGTTTTTATTGTTTTGTGCTTGTTTTTATTCTTGTACAGCACTTCGGACGGCTGCTGCTGTATTTTTAAGTGCTTTATAAATAAACTGGTATGGTATGGTATGGTACTCAGTGTCATACAGCTGTTGAACTGCTAGTAAGGGTGTCATACAACTGTTATTGTTATTACGACATACACAATTGAAAAAAGTACTGGTACTTTGTCCAAAAAAGCAGATGCAGCATTTTCGATTTCCGTCCCCACCAACTTTCAACACAAAGTTACGCCCTTGCTTTGTTACCAGCTCTCACTTTAGTCAGTTTTATATTGCTTTGTGCCAAATTGTGTTTAAATTTAATTGTCACCTTCTGGTCATTTAACTCATTTTTGGCGCCACACTGTTAACATTTAGAATCTAGTTAAAGTAATGTTGTGTTCATTTAGTTATTCAGTTTCAATTTTAAATTAAAGTGCTTCCATTTGTGCTAGTTGACCATCATTTTGTGGATCTTTTTGGATGCAATAAATACGTTTACCATTTTTCAATTTTGGGGAAAACAGATCGCTCTGGACATTTTTTTTTTTTGTCTTCTCACTGTTTGCATATTTTCAAATGACTTTTTGACATAGGCTCTACTCAGCACTTCAGAACACTACAGCTCCAGGAGCAAATGAGCAAAGTTTACTTGTGTAACTCAAATAGCCTCCAGTGTTCACCTCCCCATGCATCTGCTCAGTCTGTTGGTTGGACATGAAGAACATGAATGTGAGTGATCACATTTAGGGTTTTGCAAGCATCAGAGTCCCGTGTGCTGCCGCTCACAAGCTGCATGTGGGCTGTTGCAGACAGCAGATAAGAAGCAGCTGGCTGTCACGAAGGAAGGAAGGGGCTCTGAGTTGTGCACAGAGAGCGACAAGACAACTTTTATAGAGAACAGCAGATGACTTTAGGTCAGAGATCTTATTTTATTATTTACTTTTAAATTTGATTTATTTTGTTTGGTTTTAGATGAGAATTTGCCGTTGAAAAATACTCATTGAGAAAGAAAGCTAGCAAACCATCCTACAGTATGCAAAGAAACTTTATAATACCTAAGTTTATCTAACAATAAATCATGATAGTTCAAAAATGGAACTAAAGTCTAATAGAACAGCTCCAACTAATTAATTTTTGTCAGCGGCGAGTCACAAAAACACACTTTCACGAGGCTGGAACAGTTCATTTGCTCATACTGTATTGTATTTGTAGATTAATAATATATTATAAATGTTAAGTCTTTTGAAGGATTTTAAAGACTGAAAAGAAGCAAATTGTTAAATTAATCTTGGCGGCCATGCTTGTGTTTTGGTCACTCTACCATAGTTATTGTTTCATGAAACTGGGCTGTTGAAATGCCACAGAAAATGGTACAGCCATCATATGCAGATTCTTTCCTGAGCGTGTGGAGCTGCAAAGGGAATTGGAAAAATCTGCAGTAAAGAGCTTGGTCTGTTCTTGCTTTGTGCTGGTGCTAACGTGATTTAGCAGCCATGAAACTGGCTCTTGTTTTATTCTGTCTCTTCATCAATTGAAAAAAGTGGAGCAGAAAGACAATTAAGAGTTGGTAATCTTGAGCTCCATTGTTCACCCTCCTTCAGGTGAGTAAACGTCAAATTTATTTATAAAGCACATTTAAAAACAGCAGTTGTTACCAAAGTGCTTAACAATATAAAAAACAATGGCAGTAATTTAAAGAACTTTTTTTTATTTAAAGTATCAAAGGAAAACACAAAACAAATCAAATCACACTGGGTTAAAAGTCAGTGAAAACAGATGTTTTTAAAAGTGAATTAAAAACAGGAAGGGAAGTGGCCTGTCGAACGTAGGGGGCAGATTGTTCCAAAACTTTTCGAGAAGCTATCCTTTCACCAGGCGGACCAGTTCTGAACGAGGTTTGGCCCAAGTACTTTACGAGGACGTCGAAGAGAGAAATGTCATGTTGGATGAATTATATATTTATAATTCTCATTTCTTTTCCCCAATCCATTGAATGTTTTAAGCTGCATTAAACAAAGGAGTGACAGCCTGAACGAGCCAGATGAACAACGTGAGACTACATTTTGTTTCCTTTCATTACCAAAACCTCTCTTTACTTGATACATTTTATGTATCCTTGCATGTGTAAGGATATTATATCCTGGTCAGTTTTACTGACGGTACAATATTCTAAATGAAAGATTTGAGTAGATCTTATCTGACAAACTTATCATCAATTTATATGATTAAACTTCATATAACTTAACTGTAGATAGATTCAAACTTAGGACAACAGAACAGCAAAAGAATGACATTTTTTACTTTTTTCTGCAGGCAGGTTTAACTTAGTTGCTGGCAAATAGTTTAAGGAGAAAAGTTTAAATTGAGGAAGAGAGGAGGAAGGAAGTTTTCATGACTCAGGGAAGGGATGAGATTCCACCAGAATGACACTTTCATGCGACTCTTCGGCTAAACCACGGGTACACTGGTAACATTGACGACTTTTTACCTGGCCAGACGGTCAGTCAAGAACGGAACTTCCTTGATGTCCGAGAGAGAGAGGCAGTAGCCCAGAGGTTACCCTTCAGCGTCTCCTGCGTCTGCTCTGAATGGCAGAAAAGCGGCAGCTCCTGGTGTTGTTGTTCAAGATAAGACGTTCCTTAAAGGAATGTCAATAAAAGAGAGCTTTTTCAGCTGTTGAAGATGACTTATAACTTGGCAAGTTATAAGCCTTTAACTGAATGACGTGGTCATTAGCGTGTTGACCAGACGATCATCAGTTCTTTGGGGAACCACATCATGGCATTGAGGTCCTCAGCAAACTCCGTCAGTTCCAGCAACAGCTTAGAACTTTAAGGAAGGATCTGAGATCAGTGACTTGTTGTTCTTCTCTGATTGGTCCAAACAAACCTGTGGATGAAGGTCACTTGGATAGGAGAAGATCAGTTTTTAGAACAGAGAAGAAGTTGTTTAGAATGAAGACAGAGAAACAGATTAGACTGGAGCCAGCTTCATAAAACAACTGATTAAAACTGCATTCTAACTTCTAACAAAACTGAGGAGTTCAGTCTGACATTAATTCACTTTCAATGTTTGATTCATCATATGAAGAAGTGATCATTATTTTGAAATAACATTGGATTTCCAACTTGAATTAAACAGTTTGAATTAAACAGTCTTTGACTTAACAAACATTGAATTCAATAATGCTTATACAAGTAACACAAGGTTATTCATTAACACAAAAATAGAGGAATAAGAGAGTCTCTTATGACTTATTGTGTTTTGATTCAAAATAATGTAATAAAATAGTGTCCACTTGTCTCCTTGAGAACCTCAGGAGCAGTGTACCACTCAGAGTTTCAGAGAGATGTGAAAAGGTGTAAACCCAGGTCAGAGATGAGGGGTCTATCTCACTACACATGAAATTACGGTATTATGACTCTAGAAAGTGGCTGCTCAGCTAAAATGTACAGGGAGTCCCCGACTGACGAACAAGTTCCGGACCTATGCACCGTTCGTAACCCGAATTTGACGTAAGTCGGAACTAGGGTTGGGCGATATGGCTCAAAAATTATATCGTGATATTTCAGAGCATTATCACGATAACGATAAATTTCGAGATATAACCAAAAAAATAATCAAATTTATTTATTTGACAAAATTAACTTAACATGTTGCTTTGCAGCATTATATAAAATTTTAAAAAACAACAAGGGGTAATTTTACTGAAATTACTTTATTAAGTAAAGTATTCTGTCTCCAAGTATAAAAATAACTTGTAACAAGTTGATCAGCTGACCCTGAAGCTTCTGGTGTTTCAGCTTCCTCTGTTCCTGCAGGAATTATTCATTTTTCTGATTCATTTTTTTTAACTGATCTATCTGATTCTCTGATCACCTGCCTCTGTGTGAGACTGTGTTCGACAGCTGAACCGCGCAACAGTTTTGGAGCGAGGGAGAGAGCAGCCCGCACGTCGCTGAGCAGCGCGGGGAGGGGGGGACAAGCTCTCTGTACCTGTGCAGTGAGAGACAGCGGAGAGACAGCTGAAACACGTTGTTTGTTCTAGTGTTACACCAGTACACAGACAGGTGGAGGGAGGTGCGCAGCTCGGTTTGGTCTTTTGAAGCGCTCGGAAGTGAAGGGGGCGGGGCGCCCCGACGTGTTATGTCATGAAATTAGCATATCATGATATAACTTTTTGGCCCGGGCAAGCTTTTTTGCCCGGTAAAACCGGTAATGATATGATATGGCCCAGCCCTAGTCGGAACCCATAGCACGTGTCGTTTGTAAGTCCGGATATTTGCCGTAAGTCGCGGGAATGACAGCTAACGCAGCGCCGCACACCCGTTTATCGGCATGAGACTGAACATGCGTACATACTGGTCCATAAACATGGTAAATGGTTAATGGTAAATGGAGCTTACTTATATAGCGCTTTCCAGCCCCCTGTGAGGGACCCCAAAGCGCTTTACAGCACCGACTACTGCAACTCCCTGTTTATTGGTATCCCTGGCAAAAACATTCAGAAGCTTCAATATATTCAAAACAGTGCAGCTAGGATTCTGTTGAGAGTTCGCAAATTTGATCATATTACACCCATTCTCCATAACCTCCATTGGCTTCCTGTCACCTACAGAATTCAATATAAAACTGCTCTCATTACCCATCAATGCTTGCACGGCACTTCACCTGACTATCTAAAGGACATTCTCAAAGTCAAAGTCAAAGTCAACTTTATTGTCAGATCTGCAATATGTACTGTACAGGACATACACAGGACCGAAATTGCGTTTCTCTCAGTCCCTCGGTGCAACAGTAAACATCTAAACATTGAAACACTGAAACATATAATAATTGACATAAGCATAAAATAGTAAAACTAACACTGTCCTGAGTTTTTTGCATAGTGGAATAAGAGTATGAAAATTTACACCAACTCTAAAACTAAAACATTAAACATTTAATGAACATAATACTGTCCTGAGTTTTTGCATACTAGTATAAAAAAAGAGTATAAAAAGTATAACTAAAATAAACTAAAGGTTTCTAGCATTGACATTTGCAAAGTGGCAAAGCAGCGTATGAGTTAATGTACACAGTATATGTATGAGGTAGTAGTTGATGTTGTTATAGAGGCAAAAAGTGGCATATGCAGTAAGGCACATTGGGCATCCCTAAATAAGACCGTTCAGAGCACATTGTATATGTATCAGCAGTGGTGTAGATATTAGAGTAGTGTAAATGTAAACAGTAGTAACATGTAAGCAGTAGTAATAAAAGTAAACAGTATTAATAAATGTAAACAGAGAATGTAAACAGTATTATGATTATAGGCAGTGATGTAATACAAACATTATTGCAAGTATGAGAAGTAGTGCAAACTGTATGAGCACATGACCGAGAGCTTAGTGAATAAACCGTTTGATGACACAGAGTCCAGTGTTAAAATCTTTGTGTTGTGTGGTAATGTGTGAGAAAGTTTTAGTGTTAAGGCAGTTCAAATGGGAGGGGGGCAGAGCAGGCAGAGTGTTTAGCATCCTGACTGCCTGATGAACAGAGCTGTCTCTCAGTCTGCTGGTTCGAGCCTGGAGACTCCTCAGTCATTCTTGCACCATATTCATCCACCCGGTCTCTACGGTCACAGAACAGTAATTTACTTCATATTCCTCGGACCAAATTGAGGACCATGGGAGACCGAGCATTCTGTGTGGCTGCCCCCCGCCTGTGGAACTCCCTCCCTGATGACCTGAGAGCTCCACAGTCACTGGTTGACTTTAAAAGCGGCATTAAGACTTTTCTTTTTAAGCAAGCCTATTCTGCCTCCACATGATTTTATCTTTGATCTTAGCTGATATCTTTATTGATTTTACTTGATTTTATCACTTGTTTTATTTTATTTATTTTTTAAGCAAGCCTAAATCTACATGATTTTATCTTTGATCTTAGTCGATATTATTGTTGATTTTATTTGATTTTATCACTTGTTTTATTTTTTATCTTTACCTTGTTACACATTGTAGCACTTTGAGATTTTTATTAATGAAAAGTGCATTACAAATTGAATTCATTATTATTATTATTATTACCAGCCATCCACCCATTCATACACCGGTAGTGGTAGACTGCCATGCATGGCACCAGCCAGTCCTACCGGGAGCAACTCAGGGTTGAGTGTCTTGCCCAAGGACACAACGACACATGGTGTGGGAAACCGGGGTTCGAACCTCCAACCTTCCGATCGGGGGACGACTGCCATTACCACTACACCACAGCCGCCCCATATGGATGGACACATCACACCCATCAGAAACAGTTGCAAACATCAGGAACAAGTCACACCCATCACAGTACATGCACAAAACTTTATTTACAAACACTTAGCTAACACATTACACCACACATTCATCTGTAATAAATCTATAGGGCGTTTGTGTAATTAAACACTTACGAGGTCAGTTTACTGACTTACCTATAGTTTGGATGAAAGATCCGAGCAGATGTTATCTACACAAATCTACCATCCTTTTCACAGGGTCTCAACTTTTTCAGACTGAATCAATAAATCTGTGGCTCAGTGAATGTAATGTAACTTGACAGGAAACGTTATTATGTTGACCTACCCAAAGGCAGAGTCATTTAATAACAAAATCATCAAATTACAATCACAACATATTTACATAGATTGATCGATCACAACTTATAACTAACTTTTCAGCAGATTAAAACATAAGACAACAGAACACAAGTTAATGGGTCTTATATTAACATTTCCGTGGCATAAAACTTACAGTTTACATTTAGAAATAAACATAAAGAGTTAAGGAGGAAGAATAAAGAAAGGAAATGGTTGAATCTTATCTTGAGATGTTAACCAGAGTGGTTCATCTTCTGTTTGGTTTCGGCTGGATGTCCGTACCGTGATGAAACGACGTTTACCTTTGTGAAGATTTTCTTATCTCGACTCCAGCAAATTAGTCAAGCCAGACGCGCACGCCTTGCTGCGTTTTATAGGCGACTACTTTCATCCTGCCACGGTCTCGTGAGGTCCGCTTTGGCCTCCCAGAGTAATGTTATCAGCTCCGGTTTGGTTTCAAGATAACTTGCAGGAAAAGTGTTCACAGCTTGGAGCTGTGACCCTCAGATGGCTAACAGCTGACGTGCTGTTAGCCTAGCTGAAGACGTGAGCCTTTGATTGATGGCCGGACGTACAACAGCTTGGAGAAAGACGTCTATGCATCTTTCATTCTCCCAGAGAACTCACTGTTGTTGAGTTAGTGGTTCCCTTGGCACTCTAAGAATCAATAGGAAGTGTCCCTTTAAGAAGGGGGTGTGACTTAGTCACATACTTCCTGCTGATTGGTTGTCGTACCCCTAGAGAGGGTGTGACTTTGCAAGTGAGTGAGTTTGAGTGACAGATGATAGGGTTGACAAAACATAGAAAACATACGTGAGAAGATGCAGGTGCATGTGAACAAGCCATGTAATTTGTTTTGAGAACAGATTCATTGTTTTTAGAAAGGACGGGAGACAGAAAGCAAATTATGTCTGGAACTTTTCCTTCGTTCCAAAAACACTTCAAACAAATACGACGGATTGTTCAGTCAACTTTAAGACAGTTATTCTGCACCGTGATAAATCCGCAGATGTAATAAAAAGAAGCAGAGAACGTGACACGGCGGTCACAAAATGACAAATGCACGCTTTTGTTTGCGACACGGTTTGAATCGTCTCCCAACCACAAACATTCATCCATCCGCAGCTTCAAAACAGACGTTGAAATGTGAAAGAAAAGATAATTCTAACGGGAAACGCACCAGACAATGCCACGATTAGCAATCTCCGACACTCACCAGCCAGAACTATTCACAAGTCCACAACAGGATACATAACTATATGCCAACATGTTATGAGCACAGAAACATCAATTCAATCTTTCAGAAGACCTGTACGGCCACCAATATGTAATAAATATATAGGGCGTTTGTGTAATTAAACACTTACGAGGTCAGTTTACTGACTTACCTATAGTTTGGATGAAAGATCCGAGCAGATTTTATCTACACAAATCTACCATCCTTTTCACAGGGTCTCAACTTTTTCAGACTGAATCAATAAATCTGTGGCTCAGTGAATGTAATGTAACTTGACAGGAAACGTTATTATGTTGACCTACCAAAGGCAGAGTCATTTAATAACAAAATCATCAAATTACAATCACAACATATTTACATAGATTGATCGATCACAACTTATAACTAACTTTTCAGCAGATTAAAACATAAGACAACAGAACACAAGTTAATGGGTCTTATATTAACTTATTTCTGTGGCATAAACCTTACAGTTTACATTTAGAAATAAACATAAAGAGTTAAGGAGGAAGAATAAAGAAAGGAAATGGTTGAATCTTATCTTGAGATGTTAACCAGAGTGGTTCATCCTCTGTTTGGTTTCGGCTGGACGTCCGTACCGTGATGAAACGACGTTTACCTTTGTGAAGATTTTCTTATCTCGACTCCAGTAAATTAGTCAAGCCAAACGCGCATGCCTTGCTGCGTTTTATAGGCGACTACTTTCATCCTGCCACGGTCTCGTGAGGTCCGCTTTGGCCTCCCAGAGTAATGTTATCAGCTCCGGTTTGGTTTCAAGATAACTTCCAGGAAAAATGTTCACAGCTTGGAGCAGTGACCCTCAGATGGCTCACAGCTGACGTGCTGTAAGCCTCGCTGAAGACGCGGGCCTTTGGCTGATGGCCGGGACGTACAACAGCTTGGAGAAAGACGTCTATGCATCTTTCATTCTCCCAGAGAACTCACTGTTGTTGAGTTTATGTTTATGTTTATGTTTATTAAATTTGTTCATTTTTTTACAGAAGAAACTATACAAGACAATCTCATTAAATGATAGTGTACAAAATGTAAAAAAATGAAAGGTAGCAGAAAGAAGAATAAATCTTATTATATCTGCCCCTTACTTACAACAATCAGATTAAACAACAATAATCAGCCATGTAAACAATAATAATCTTCAACCAACTTTTCAACAATCAGATTTAACAATAATAATCTTCAACCAACAGTACAAAATGACTAACTCTTTCTAATTTTCTAATTGATACAATACAAATTTACAACAGTACAAAATGACTAACTCTAATTTTCTAATTGATACAATACACATTACGCTATTTCATATATATTTTTTTAACACATTTGTTTTGATCATTTTTTTAAATGTAAAAATAGACTTGGCATTTTTAACTACATTCTCCAAGCCATTCCATAATCTAATTCCCTGGATTGAGGTAGAACGTCCCTTCAAACTAGTTCTGAACTGTGGTTTTACAAACAACTCTGTCCCCTTTAGATTATAACAACTTTGTCTTTTAACAAAGTGCATTTGGATATTTAAAGGTAATGCATTTCTTTGAGCTCTATACATAACTGATAAGATATTATAGTCTACTAAGTCATGGAACTTCAATAATTTAAGGTGATAGAATAATGTACTTGATGGATGACGATAATGCTTTCTAGTGATAATTCTTACAGCTCTTTTCTGTAATACGAATATAGGTTTTGTGATTGTTTTACACGCATTCCCCCAAACATCAATGCAATAGATTAGGTGTGGAACAATGATTGTGTTATACAACAAATATAGAGCCTTGTCATTTAATAGGTCTCTGACTTTGTACAGTACTGCAATCGAGTTAGTGGTTCCCTTGGCACTCTAAGAATCAATAGGAAGTGTCCCTTTAAGAAGGGGGTGTGACTTAGTCACATACTTCCTGCTGATTGGTTGTCGTACCCCTAGAGAGGGTGTGACTTTGCAAGTGAGTGAGTTTGAGTGACAGATGATAGGGTTGACAAAACATAGAAAACATACGTGAGAAGATGCAGGTGCATGTGAACAAGCCATGTAATTTGTTTTGAGAACAGATTCATTGTTTTTAGAAAGGACGGGAGACAGAAAGCAAATTATGTCTGGAACTTTTCCTTCGTTCCAAAAACACTTCAAACAAATACGACGGATTGTTCAGTCAACTTTAAGACAGTTATTCTGCACAGAGCAGACAGTTTAGAGCAAGATCATTCTGAGATGTTCTCTTAACTTTGGCATATTTAAAATATACCAGCTTAGTAAAATCATCATTAAATGACAAAAATATACTGTTGATCAATTCTGAATTAACACACATTAAAGAGAAAGTTCAATCTGATTAATTAGTGTCCATTAATTCAAAATAATTGTAACAAATATAAGTGTCCACTCGTCTCCTTGAGGGCTTCAAGAAGGTGTAACACAGAGTTTCAAAGAGATGCAGAGAGGTGTACTTGAAGGTCAAGCCTACAATATCAGAGATGAGGTGTATCACTACAGTCCCCCTTTTTGGAAGTCATCGCCTGTCCTTGGAGATGAGTTCCAACACGAAAGGATACCACCGAATGTCTCTGACCTCTATGTAATCCAGCAAGTGGAAAAAAAAAAGTAAAAAAAAAGTTCAAAATTATACTCCCATAATGTTTTTGGAAATTCCATACTGTTCGTAGGTAATCCCATTGCGGTAAGCTTTCAATCCTTTGGAAAACATAGTCTGTTAACCCATGGAAAACTGAGTCTGTGATCCCTTGGAAACAAAGTCTTATAATCCACAACGGTAAATCCACAACGATGGGGGTTATTGATTTCATCAGCAAGAATGGTTTTTAATCAGCATGTAGAGGGGATCCCTCGATTGAAGCAGAGGAGGCGGCCCTTGGATGAAGGTTGAAGACCAACGTTGGATCAGCAGGTCCCCACATCGAAGGTTGCAGGCTGGATGGCTTCCAGTCGGTGCCACCCTGGTTCAATGTGTCATGCAATTATGTGGTTTTAGGTGGGCTTATGATTGGGATTCTACATTAAGCCTTACCTATATGCACCTGGTATGTAAGCTATCATGGATTAGATCAGCTACAATTACCAATTAAGGGGTGGATCAATGCTGTAAAAATCAGATATAGGGATCTATACCTATAGAAATGTGGAGGGCTTCTGTAACGAAGGCCTCTTCTTTCAAACTATTCCTCCATTCATTATTTAGTTTAGGTTAAACTAAAATAAAAAAATGAAATCTAGTTTGGTCTAAATGTCTGTTGTCTTTTAGACGAACGACGCAAGATTTGGTATTCCCTATAAATTTTGAAGTCTATGGCGAGACTCATCAAAATGAATAGATCTAGAATAGAAACGATCGAATCGGTCCTACCTAAATGATTGGGAGGTCAGTGTAGATTATAGTACCTTAAGTAGTATTGATCTACAATGACTCTTCAAAGATTGAGATCTTTAACAAAATGAACAGCATGTTGGCATAGTTAAATCCATTTAAGTCTTCAACTTATCAACAATCAAAACCTCTTTTGGCTGGGAGTGTTCAGAAAACAATAACAACTTCAATAACACAAAAGTAGCAATTAAGCAACTAAAAACAACGTTTCACTACGTCAAACTCACTCTGGTCGTCAGATTCCAACGTGTCACACACAAGAAAAACAGTTCTTAGCTTTATAACCGATGTCAATTAAATCCTGCAGATTTAAACGGTTGTTAAGGTTAGTTTTTGTTGTGGGTTTTATGCTTAGCGTTTCTAAGTTCTAGTTGGAACGGTTTCTTTTCGCAACTAGAATAGTTTAAACTGTTTAGTTTATTTACTATCCTGTGCTTGGACGACCTTGTTTTCCCATGAAGTCTGTGAGTTTGCGAGATCTTTGTCGTTTGTGGGGTTATTGAAATCTTTGTCCTTGACATGGGCATGGCCTAACATCACCCCCCTGTGGTCATGAGGGACCACGCACACGGGTGTGGACGTCCGTCCATGGGCACGAGTTAGGATGCCTTTGTTTAGTTTAGGCTGTTTACGCAGCTTAGAGTAGACAGTACGCAGGAACTTCTTAGGTTTCGGCCAACGTATCTCTGTACGTTTACCTCTTTCTGCGTAATTCAGGTGTGTCACAACTGTCGGCGCCGTCGCAGGCGTGTCTCTGTCGTTGTGATGTATGTCTTCCCACTTCATGAATGAAGAGGTGCTCTTTGAGTCTGTAAGAACTATGTCATCTCTGAGTAGTCCTAGATTCAAATGCTCTTGAACCAAGGTTTCATTGAAAGCTTGGCTGATGGCTGAATTATCTGTCCCAGAGGACAGTACAGCGTCCTCGGTGTGGGATCCTTGGATCTCCACACCTTCCTCCACACCTTCCTCTACCTGTGGTAGGAAGTTTGAGTTCACCCCCCTTTTGTTTGAGGAGGGGTCCTCAAAATCTGTAACCATGAAGTCCAAGTGACTGTCAGCGTGTGGTAGACTGTCACTTTCAGGACTCGGATGTCCTTGAACCAAGACTTCACTGAAATCTTGGCTGTATGCCGAATTACCTGTCCCATAGGACAGCAGAGCGTCATCGGTGTGTGAACCTCGGATCTCTACACCTTCTTCTACCTGTGGTAGGCAGTGTTCAGTGAGCGCTGAAGGTGTCAGCTCGCAGAGGAGGTCCTCGTGATGGGCCAGAGTCTGGTCCACCTGTTGAGTCTCCTCTGTCTCACCTGTATATGAAGGTTCACTTACCGGGCTTGTGGTCTCGGTTGGGGAATCCCATGTGACCTCAGCGGTACCTGTTGTTAGACAGTCAGTGTCCTGACCTTGGGGAGGTACCTCGATTGGCAGTGGACTGCTCACTGTGGCCCACATTGTCTGATTGCCATAATTTATAATCGCTTCAAAGCGATTTATAAAATCTTGGCCAACCACAAATGGAGTCTGGAGTGAGTCAAGTTCAGACACATATACCGGGTGGTATAGTGACATTTCGCCAATCTGCATGTGAACCATGGCTATTAGGGTTGTTCTCGTCTTTGCGAGGCCCTGTTGCTCACCATAAGTGTATTTCACAAAGGGTATTTGCCTGTCAACATCGTTAGCGGCGGTCCTTAGCTCCTCAAACAGTTCGGCTGACATGATAGACACGTCTGAGCCGCAAACCAGGAGTGCTTCTTGCGCGAGGACCCCTTCCAATGTGAGTGGCAGGTAAGCTCTCTTAGCTATCCCCCTTTTTATAAAGTTACACAGAAACCGTTTAGGTTTTTTTACACGTTTCCGTGTACGTGTGACTCTGTCTGTGTAATCGTCGTTGCTGTCAGCATCATGATGGCAGTCTGCCTCATGACCTTCAGGATGTGGATTTTCAGCAATTTGTTTGCTGTCAGCATTTATGTCAGTGTTGACGTTGTTGTTGTCAACGGTGTGCACTGAGTTGTTGTAAAAGGCAGTGCTGCGCGTCGCTTCGTCAGGTTGAACAACGTCGTGTGTGTTATCATCAAGGACAACGTCACCCGTTGTGTCTGTTGCGCTGAGCTGCTCATGGTTTCAGATGTTGGTGCATGAACACATTTGTGTGTGCATGAATACACACTAGAAACTACAAACATCCTGCTCTGCAGCACTTCTCAGCAGGTGAAAGCGATCTGGTCTAATTAGCAGCACCCTCAACTCAGGAAATATAAGGAAGAACCAACCCATTTTGCTGGTTTTGCAACAGAGCTAAGAAAGGCAAAAAACAATCTGCAAAACAGCATTCCATGGGAAAGGACTTAGATTAAACAAGGACTACCGGTAAGCCATTTAAGCTGCCATAAGGACTTAAATGAGATGAAATTTAACTTTTGTGTTTGTGTTTAGAAAAGAAAAGAAAAGGACTGCAGAAGTTATTTTAGTCCTGCTTGCTTTAGTCCTCCAGATTTAAATGATTTAATGCTCTAATTTATGGTTAAAATTGTGAAAGAAATGTATAAATGTGTATATAAGATTAGGAAGATTAGGAAGATAAGATATATGTATAAATGTAGATATATGTATAAATGTAGATATATATTAACTTAAATCAAATTAAATCAAATGTCATTAAGATAAATTAGTAACTTAAATTAAATGTCTTATTGTATGTATTTGTATTTATATTGTATGTGTTTGTAGGTTTTTCACCTCGTCACCTCGTCACCTCGACTGAATCACATTCACTGGTGAAAATAAAAGGTTGTGAGTGAAATCCTGAAGTCTCCTAAGTCCTCCTTTTCAAGTGTGGGAAGCCATGAAATCATAGAACACTTGACAGTGAAAAACCGATCCATCTGAAACCAGAGACTAAAATCTTCTATCTGTCTTCTAACGGAGGAAAATGGCTGAATTAAAGTCACTTGATGACCTCAAAGCAAAGAGGACTACAGTTAAGAGACTTTTCTCCCGTTTTGCAAATAATATTATGAGGACCTACATGGAGATGTCTAAGGAGGAGTTGGAGGTAAATTACAAGAAGCTTGCACTGGAGAGCTCCAAAGTTATGGAGGCAAATGAGGACGTGGAGGCTGCTTATATGGCTGAGTGCTTAGCAACTGCAGCAGAGGAGCTGAGCGATCTTCAGAAAGCTGATATAGAGAAGACGGAGCAAGAATGTGAACAAAAGCTTAAAGAAGCTAAACTCCTTATCCGAGAGACTTTGTGGACAACATATGGGGAGAAGGAACTGTCCCTGGCTCTACAAGTTGCAGAGGATGAGTGTAAAAGTGTTTCTTCCATCAAGCTAGACACAACTCTGGAGGCATATGAGTTTATGCTCACCCATTTGGAGAAATTGATCCAGAAGGCGAAGGAAGTAAACCAAATTTGGAACCGTTGGGCTCCACCTGCCGAGGAAAAGGATTTCAACTACCGTTTAAGAGAGCTAGAGGTGTGCCTCCCTAGACTGGTATCCCAGAAGGCTGTCTTTATTGAAGCAGCAAGCAAGAACGACGAAACAAAGCAACAAGCCTTGGCCCGCAGCTTACATCCAGTAGCTGCGATAAAGCTGAAAGCCACAGCTTTACCAAAGTTCGGTGGAAGTAAACGAGACTATTACAGATGGAGGAAAGAATGGGAGGCTCTACAGAAGCAAGGTGAACCATCTGGTTCGAAGGAAGTAAAGAAGTTTCAATTGCTTGACAGTCTTGATGAGAAAGTGGCAAAGGATTTACGCCTGTCAACATACAACTCATCAGATGAGATTTTCAGAGTCCTGGACAATCGTTTTGGGAACAAAGCTACCATTGCTCTTGAGATTATTGAAGAATTGCAAGCAATCCCACCAGTGAAGAGCAGCCAACCAAGACAAATAATAGAGCTTATCCAAGCGTTGGAAAAGGCTCTTGGCGACTTAAATGAGCTAGGAAATGCAGATGCCATAAAAAATCCGCTGGTAACAAAATCCATAGAGAGTAAGCTTCCAGACACTTTAAAGAAAGACTGGCTCACCCATAATGCCACTGAGAAAGGCACAACTGGACATCAGAATTACTTTGACAAGCTTATGGCGTTCTTGAGATCACAAGAATCCATATATGAACAACTAGATCAACTGAAAGACCTCACTGAACCCATTAAAGAGAAGTCCAAGTTCTTAAAATGTGCTAGAACCAAGACAACCAAGCACACCAGTGACATATCAGGTTGCATCGTTTGTGGTGATCCAAAGCACAAGAGGAAACTGTATTTCTGCAGAAGGTTTAGGATCAATTTAAAGCCATCAGAAAAGAGGGATATAGTACAGCAGCTCGGTGCTTGCAAGAGATGCCTCGAAATCCATAATGGTGACTACTGTAGGAAGACTGATTACCTGTGCAAGAACCCAGAGTGTAGAGACCAACATCACACCTTACAAGCAGCACTAATGTCCGAGACTGGTGGTGGATACCAGGATCAGCAAATATTGCAGATATTATCACCAGAGGGGCAAGTCCTGCTTACTTAACCGAAGACTCAGAGTGGCAATTGGGTCCAAGAATGGTACTTACTGGACGTGGAGAATTCTTCCAGCCGATTCACCACATCGCAACGGCGGAGCTGAAGCTGCTGTCAAGATTCTTAAGAGAGCGCTCCAAAGTCTTGGCAGTGTGGAAAGCCTAACCTTCAGTGAGTTCCTCACAACGATTCAGCTAGCTGCCAATCTAGCCAACGAAAGACCTATTGATGCTAGAGTACAGAGCCATGAAGACCGAATCCAGTACATCACACCAAACACCCTGTTGCTCGGTCGAGCTACACAAAGTGGAGATTTCAAGGAATTTGACTATACCACGTATCCCTTTAAAAGGCTGCAAGGAATGCAAACTCAAGTTGATCGCTTTTGGAGGTCCTGGAGTCAACTTGCAGGTCCACACTTGTTTGTCCGTGGCAAGTGGCATACTGCTGAAAGGAATGTTACTGTCGGCGATGTGGTCTGGCTCTGCGACCAAAACGCGCTAAGGGGGCAATTCAAGATAGGTAGAGTTGTTGCTGTGAATCCTGATTGCAAAGGTATAGTCCGGGATGTTTATGTGAAAGTTCCTCCAAGTGGGTGTAGTTTGGGAAACACACCAAAGTCTCCTATGAAATGTTCTGGGGAGTTTCAAGGCACCATACTCCATCGGGACGTCCGGCGCCTTGTAGTACTCATCCCAGCAGAAGACCAAGCAGAGGGAACAAGTGCGCTTGGAAAATGCGATCTTCCCAGGTAACACCTTGCAAGATCGAGTGGGAGGTGTTGCGCTGAGCTGCTCATGGTTTCAGATGTTGGTGCATGAACACATTTGTGTGTGCATGAATACACACTAGAAACTACAAACATCCTGCTCTGCAGCACTTCTCAGCAGGTGAAAGCGATCTGGTCTAATTAGCAGCACCCTCAACTCAGGAAATATAAGGAAGAACCAACCCATTTTGCTGGTTTTGCAACAGAGCTAAGAAAGGCAAAAAACAATCTGCAAAACAGCATTCCATGGGAAAGGACTTAGATTAAACAAGGACTACCGGTAAGCCATTTAAGCTGCCATAAGGACTTAAATGAGATGAAATTTAACTTTTGTGTTTGTGTTTAGAAAAGAAAAGAAAAGGACTGCAGAAGTTATTTTAGTCCTGCTTGCTTTAGTCCTCCAGATTTAAATGATTTAATGCTCTAATTTATGGTTAAAATTGTGAAAGAAATGTATAAATGTGTATATAAGATTAGGAAGATTAGGAAGATAAGATATATGTATAAATGTAGATATATGTATAAATGTAGATATATATTAACTTAAATCAAATTAAATCAAATGTCATTAAGATAAATTAGTAACTTAAATTAAATGTCTTATTGTATGTATTTGTATTTATATTGTATGTGTTTGTAGGTTTTTCACCTCGTCACCTCGTCACCTCGACTGAATCACATTCACTGGTGAAAATAAAAGGTTGTGAGTGAAATCCTGAAGTCTCCTAAGTCCTCCTTTTCAAGTGTGGGAAGCCATGAAATCATAGAACACTTGACAGTGTCAGCTTGGTCAACCACTGTAACATTCAAATCATTCGACAAACAACTCACAACCTCAGTCACGTCCACGCGCTGAGGCGCTGTTTCCATAATCTGGAGCATGTGTGACTCATTGCATGTCTCAAACTGTGCAGTTCGAGGGGCAGGGGCAGGAGGGCCGCTTCTCGTGTGTACATGTTGGGACAGACCATTTTTCAAAGGGTCACGGCTCCCAGACATCAACTTCTCTCGAAGTTCACCCACTGTGAGACCTAGGTGAGAACTCTTTTGGTTCGATCTGAACCATCTTGGTTCACCTAGAGAGCGAACACCTACCTTGTGTGGTTCTCTGCTCATCTCAGGGTTTTCAACCTGAGGGGCAGGGGAGCAGAACTCCCTGTGAACCGATCAGAGTCACTGTTTCAGCTGGACACAATCTGTGGTTTGTTATCATGAAAAACCTGTTTACTTTCGCACTCTGTAGGAGAGGGAACCTCTTCTATTTTCTGCGAGTGGGATGTGACCTTTTGACCTGGGCACACCACTGAGGGTGTTTTCGTCGTTCGAGCATGTCAAAAAATTCCATAGCACATTGTTTAATTTCTGCCATGGTACTCTCTTTGCAATTAACATTGAAGCGAACACATTTCATTATGAAAGGTATTAGATTCAAAGTGAAACGACTTTTAAACAGGTAATCTTCCTCAATTCCAGGGACAGTTTTGTCCCCTGTGTAAGCAGAGAGGAGCCTGTCGTAAAACACCAGGGGATGTTCACCTGGTTCCTGAAGGACGTTCTTTGCAGCTAAGTACCTATCAAATGATGAAACAAGCCCACAATTTGTTGATGCACCTGCTAGAACGTCCATCTTTGTACTGATTTCCTGTGAAAAATCAAGTAAAGTGGGTCTTATTGCACAGTGTGCAGTCTCACCATGTGATGCCTTCGGCAGTCAACATGGTGTCCAAGATGTGAAATCAAATAAAAATCAGTGATTTTTATTAATTTGTCGACCTGTGACAAGGTCAAACAAAATCGGCTGTCGTGGTATCAGGAGCCTCATGTGCAGAGGCCGCCATCTTATCTGGAAATTTGTGAAACACAAATTAAATGAAGCCACCGTAGAGAGCAAGGCCTACCAGCTTGTTATTCTAAATAAACTTGTATCTAAAATAAATAGGAGGGCCTGCGTGCAGCTGCTCAGTAACATGCAAGATGTGAAATTTAACAAAAATCAGTGATTATTATTATATTATCAACCCATGAGACGACCATCAAGGTCGGCTATTTTTGTGTGATTTTTTGTGAAAACCAAGACAAAAGATGCCTCCTGTGTGTTATTGTAAACTTGCAGTTTAAAAAAAAACAGGGACAGACAGCTTGTTTTGCACAGAATTGATGATAAAAGTGTCAAGTTTTATCAAAAAGCAGACAAGTCTGTATTACTTCTGTGTAACCGTCCTGCCATCAACATTTGATTTTCTGCGAAAATCAAATTAAAGTATGCTGTGTCCTCAACATTTCAAAATGTACTCTATTCAAAAACAGGAAAGTTGAAATGTTAGATACAGTTGCATCGAATTGTATTCTTAGACGTGACCAGCAGATGGGGTCACCGCGCTGGAAATGAGTTTATCACAGCGACTGTAATTTCTCTGTCCGACCACGTCCGAGGCACTGTTGTCGCCTGTGAGCGCAGCCGTGAGCCGCTAAACATTCACAGACGTCTAACAACGGATCAAAGACAGCAATCAGAAAAATCTAGAGCCTTGATGAAGAGACAGCTCTAGAACCCCAGTCTATAATAGACGATTCGATGTGAGTAACGTCGTTCAGGACAGGTAATGTGATTTTTAAACTTTCTCTCAAAAGAAAAAGACAAGTCGTTTCCCTCAAACCAGACGCAGCATCTGGCGTCACGTGACCTGGTCACATGGCGATCGGCAGTATCAGAGCAACTGACTCAATCCACCCATTAAAATCTCAAAAACACTGCGATGAAACAGTCTTTTCAGAGATATTAACACTAGCAAACCCAGGGAAAAAAAAAAACACTAGAACTGCCATGAGTTTGTCAAAATGACAATTCTTCCATGAGCCTGGGGGTGGATATCTTTGTTTTTGGGTAAACATCCCCTCCTGAGAATCTTCTCCCAGCATAATCTTCTCCAGTAGGTCAAAACAAAAGACACAAAGAACATTCATTTACATACATCCCCCACAAATTAACCACACATTCCAACAGCATTTCCAACTTGCTTCTACAGAGAGAGAGAGTTGTTTTCACCAGAGACTGCTCTGTAGGTGGGGGGGGCAAGCTTTGATCAAAAATAATGTTACACTGAATTTTATTTTTTTATTTTTTTTCATTCAACCTTTATTTAGTCAGGTAAATCTTATTGAGCCTCGAGGCCAATGAAACACATACATTAAACAATAAACAATAGAAAAGTAGCAAAAACATCCATCCATCCATCCATCCATCCATCCATCTTCTTCCGCTTATCCGGGGTCGGGTCGCGGGGGTAGCAGCCTAAGTAGGGAGGCCCAGACTTCCCTCTCCCCAGCCACTTGGTGCAGCTCCTCCAGGGGAATCCCAAGGCGTTCCCAGGCCAGCCGAGAAACATAGTCCCTCCAGCGCGTCCTGGCTCTTCCTCTGGGTCTCCTCCCGGTGGGACATGCCCGGAACACCTCCCCAGGGAGGCGTCCAGGAGGCATCCTAACCAGATGTCCGAGCCACCTCAACTGGCTCCTCTCGATGTGGAGAAGCAGCGGCTCTACTCCAAGTCCCTCCCGGATGACTGAGCTTCTCACCCTATCTCTAAGGGAGAGTCCAGACACCCTGCGGAGAAAACTCATTTCAGCCGCTTGTATCCGAGATCTTGTTCTTTCGGTCATAACCCAAAGCTCATGACCATAGATGAGGGTGGGAACGTAGATCGATCGGTAAATTGAGAGCTTTGCCTTTTGACTCAGCTCTCTCTTCACCACGACAGACCGGTACAGCGCCCGCTTCACTGCGGACGCTGCACCTATCCGCCTATCGATCTCACGCTCCAGTTTTCCCTCATTCGTGAACAAGATCCCGAGATACTTAAACTCCTCCACTTGGGGCAGGACCTCCTCCCCGACCCGGAGAGGGCATGCTACCCTTTTCCGGCTCAAGACCATGGCCTCGGATTTGGAGGAACTGATCCTCATCCCGGCCGTATCACACTCGGCTGCAAACCGCTCCAGTGAAAATTGTAAATCACGAACTGATGAAGCCAGTAGGACCACATCATCTGCAAAAAACAGAGAAGCGATTCTAAGGTCACCAAAACAAATCCTCTCAACACCTTGGCTGCGCCTAGAAATTCTGTCCATAAAAGTTATGAACAGAATCGGTGACAAAGGGCAACCTTGGCGGAGTCCAACTTTTACCGGAAACGAGCCTGACTTACTGCCGGCAATGCGGACCAAGCTATTTATATATATATATATATATATATATATATATATATATATATATATATATATATATATATATATATATATATATATATATATATATATATATATATATATATATATATATATATATATATATATATATAACAGGTAGTCCCCGACTTACGAGCGCTCTGACCTACGAGCATCCGGACTTACGAGCTGGCAAATTTTTGGAAAAAACGCAAAAAATACTGAGTTTTTCTGTGTTTTTTCACCACAGTCCGTTAGCTAAACATGTGGACACAGGTTTCCGATCATTTTTATGCACTCATAAGCGGTTTTTCGATGAAAAACGAGTGTTTGTAGTCGCGCTAGCAAAACCGTTCCAACTTACGAGCGAAATTCCGGACTTACGAGACACGTGGCGGCCGTTCCAAATTACGAGATTTCCATGTTACGAGCGCCTCGTTGTAACGGAACTCGCTCGTAAGTCGGGGACTACCTGTATATATATAATATATATATATATACTTATAAATATATATATACATATATACATATATATATACATATATATATATACATTTACATATATATATATATATATATATGTATATATATCTATATATATACATATATATATATATGTATATATATATATATATACATATATATATATATATGTATATATATCATATATATATATATATATATATATATATATATATTATATATATATATATATATATATATATATATATATATATATATATATATATATATATATATATATATATATATATATATATATATATATATATATATATATATATATATCACACACTTTATGGTATTGTAGGCCATTGCATTAGGTAATACATTCAGCAATTACTTTTACTTTAATACTTTAAGTATTTTTAAAAGCAAGTACTTATTTACTTTTACTTAAGTAAAAATATTAATATGGTACTTCTACTTTTACTAGAGTATATTTTTGTCTGTTTATTTGCACTTTTACTTAAGTACAGTGTTTGAGTATTTTCTCCACCACTGGATTTACCTGACTATATAAATATGCCCCAAGGCCTCCTCCCCGCCAACAGATTGGAATGGCCTCATATACATACCAATGGCTTTAAAAATGCTAATTCAATTTGTCAGTTTGACAATCCCATGGGTTGCATAGGTAGAATTGTCATTTTGACAAAAACTGGTAGAGCTAGTGTTAACGGACAAACAAGCCTGCGCACCCTGGTTTACTGAAGACAAAAGTGACGAGGAGTGGGCTCTCCCACCCCGCAAGCGTCAACACTCACAGAGAAATCGACTAATCACAACGAAGACAGAACCGTAGTTCTAAAACCCAAGTGTTAACGGGAAATGTAGTCTTCTAAACCTAACGCCACCCATGTGTGACGTGCCGTTCGAGCGGTGTGTTCACGGACCTGCGGTCGATCGAACAAAAGCGTGGAACGGACTTTTCAACGTTCTAAAACAGTCATAAATATCGCAAAACACCACGGTTAAGCCAGTCTTCGACGATATCACGTGCATAGAACCCAAACAACACAGATAAACTGTCAGAAATGTGTGCAAAAATGAATCTGACAACCAGCAGTCTACAGAAACCAACTTTTTTGAACACGACACACAATGGACCAATCACAGCGCTTTAAGCAGCCATCTTGCTTCGGTACCGCTAACGACTAGCTCGACCCAAAGTACTGGACACTCTTTCACAAAATAAACGTATTTTTACACCGCAGAAAATACTGTTAATGAGCTCAAACACATCCAGGCTAACTCCCACGCCTCCCAAAGAAGGCAGCACGCTAACTGTGCACAACAACGGACTTTACGTCAATCGGAACCGGATCCCGTCCGGTCCAAACTGAATGGGTCTCACCCTAACCTCAGCCAACAACACGTTGTAACAGATTAGGTAAAAATGGAGCAGCAAATGTGTGAAACAGACGTTCAACAGTAAACCGCAGATGTAATAAAATGAAGCAGAGATGACACGGCGGTCACAAAACGAAAAAATGCATGTAGCCTCGCGACACGTAATGAAACGTCTCACAAAAACAAACATTCATTCATCCGCAGCTTCAAGCATACGTTGAAATGTGAAAGAAAAGATCATTCTAACGGGAAACGCACCAGACAATGCCACGATTAGCAATCTCTGACACCCACCAGCCAAAACTATTCTATGTCCAAAACAGGATAAAACTATATGCCAACATGTTATGTGCACAGAAACATCAATTCAATCTTTCAGAAGACCTGTACGGCCACCAATATGTAATAAATCTATAGGCCGTTTGTGTAATTAAACACTTACGAGGTCAGTTTACTGACTTACCTATAGTTTGGATGAAAGATCCGAGCAGATTTTATCTACACAAATCTACCATCAATTTCACGGGGTCTCAACTTTTTCAGACTGAATCAATAAATCTGTGGCTCAGTGAGTGTAATGTAACTTGACAGGAAACGTTATTATGTTGACCCACCAAAGGCAGAGTCATTTAATAACAAAATCATCAAATTACAATCACAACATATTTACATAGATTGATCGATCACAACTTATAACTAACTTTTCAGCAGATTAAAACATAAGACAACAGAACACAAGTTAATGGGTCTTATATTAACTTATTTCTGTGGCACAAACCTTACAGTTTACACTTAGAAATAAACATAAAGAGTTAAGGAGGAAGAATAAAGAAAGGAAATGGTTGAATCTTATCTTGAGATGTTAACCAGAGTGGTTCATCCTCTGTTTGGTTTCGGCTGGACATCCGTACCGTGATGAAACGACGTTTACCTTTGTGAAGATTTTCTTATCTCGACTCCAGTAAATTAGTCAAGCCAAACGCGCATGCCTTGCTGCGTTTTATAGGCGACTACTTTCATCCTGCCACGGTCTCGTGAGGTCCGCTTTGGCCTCCCAGAGTAATGTTATCAGCTCCGGTTTGGTTTCAAGATAACTTCCAGGAAAAATGTTCACAGCTTGGAGCAGTGACCCTCAGATGGCTCACAGCTGACGTGCTGTAAGCCTCGCTGAAGACGCGGGCCTTTGGCTGATGGCCGGGACGTACAACAGCTTGGAGAAAGATATCTATGCATCTTTCATTCTCCCAGAGAACTCACTGTTGTTGAGTTAGTGGTTCCCTTGGCACTCTAATGGTGTGCTCACACCGAGCAACGTTTTCAAGCTTCCAGCTTCCAGCCTCCATGTAAAATCAATGGTGGACGCACTTCCAGGCACCTCCTGGCGTCTGGCGTCAGGTCGCGTGCGTGTTGCGCATTCTGAGGAGCGTTTTTTCGTGCACGTGAACCGGCTTCCACCTCCAAACCGAGCATTCAACATGTTGAAGATTTCGCGGTTCAAACTTTCAAACGCCGCTCAACTCCACCTGATTGGTTGGTGTGTCAACCAATCAGGGAGAGTCGGGGGGCAGAAGAGAGGGGGCAGTGGGAGAGTCCCTATGTGACGCGGAAACGAGGGTGCGCGCGCACTATGTGACGTATTGTTTGTCGGAAAAAAAAAGAAAAGACCCGCGAGCTCGTGAACTATGGAAGAGAAACTCATTGTAGCTGTGTGTTCGCGACAATTCCTTCACGACCAGTCAAGTCTGCTCGACAGAGACGGATATAAACAGCTCCTCCTCGCCTGGCGGAGTGACCAGGACTCCGTGTGCAGGGCTCTGTGTACCGGTAAGCTCCGCCCACACACCCAGCAGCTTCTGGCTTCTGGCGTTCAGTTTTGAACACGCTACATTCACAAGTGCGTCCACTTGCGTGCGTGAGGAGCATTTTGGAGGTTCAAAACGCTGCTCGGTGTGACCGTACCATAAGAATCAATAGGAAGTGTCCCTTTAAGAAGGGGGTGTGACTTAGTCACATACTTCCTGCTGATTGGTTGTCGTACCCCTAGAGAGGGTGTGACTTTGCAAGTGAGTGAGTTTGAGTGACAGATGATAGGGTAGACAAACATAGAAAACATACGTCAGAAGATGCAGGTGCATGTGAACAAGCCATGTAATTTGTTTTGAGAACAGATTCATTGTTTTTAGAAAGGACGGGAGACAGAAAGCAAATTATGTCTGGAACTTTTCCTTCGTTCCAAAAACACTTCAAACAAATACGACGGATTGTTCAGTCAACTTTAAGACAGTTATTCTGCACAGAGCAGACAGTTTAGAGCAAGATCATTCTGAGATGTTCTCTTAACTTTGGCATATTTAAAATATACCAGCTTAGTAAAATCATCATTAAATGACAAAAATATACTGTTGATCAATTCTGAATTAACACACATTAAAGAGAAAGTTCAATCTGATTAATTAGTGTCCATTAATTCAAAATAATTGTAACAAATATAAGTGTCCACTCGTCTCCTTGAGGGCTTCAAGAAGGTGTAACACTTAGAGTTTCAAAGAGATGCAGAGAGGTGTACTTGAAGGTCAAGCCTACAATATCAGAGATGAGGTGTATCACTACACATTCATCACACACACACATATTTATTTCAAATGTTTATTTATTTTAATGTTGATGATTATAACTGACAACAAATGAAAACCCCAAATTCAGTATCTCAGAAAATTAGAACATTACTTAAGACCAATATTAAAAGGATTGTTAGAAATGTTGGCCAACTGAAAAGTATGAACATGAAAAGTATGAGCATGTACTGTATAGCACCAAATCACAACAAAGTTGTCTCAGGGCACTTTACAGGAACATTCACATACAGTACATAGAAAAGCCAATTAGTAAAGTTCTCTATCTAAGGAATCCAGCAGACAAGTTGAATCTTGGCTTTGTTGCAGTCTCCCATCCTGAGCAAGCACAGTGGCAACAGTGGAAAGAAACACTCCCTTTTAACAGGAAGAAACCTCCAGCAGAACCAGGCTCAGGACAAGCTGCTAATAATAATAATAAACTTTATTTGTATAGCACCTTCCTACAATGCCTTGCATTGACAAGGTGCTTAACAGGATAAAAAGATGAATAAACTGGAACAATAAATCAATGAAAATAGAATAAGAAACAACAGCAATAAAAGAAGGCAATGGAAATAAAAAATGCTACATACTAAAATAACACAAGTAATAAAAGTTACACACTGAAAGCTTTTTTGAACAAGTGGAAATAAAAAGGCAATGGAAATAAAAAATGCTACATATTAAAATACCAAAAGTAATAAAAGTTACACACTGGAAGCTTATTTGAACAAGTGGAAATAAAAAGGCAATGGAAATAAAAAATGCTACATATTAAAATACCAAAAGTAATAAAAGTTACACACTGAAAGCTTTTTTGAACAAGTGGGTCTTCAGTCTGGTTTTGAACAGAGTCAGATCAGAGGTGGCACGCAGCTCAAGGGGGAGGCTGTTCCAGGCTTTTGGGCCGGCAACAGAAAATGACCGGTCTCCCCATTGTTTGTACCTTGAGCGAGGCACCTCCAGCAGGTGTTGACTGGCAGATCGTAAAGCTCTGCCGGGCTGATGGACTTTCAAAAGTTCTGAGATGTACAGAGGAGCAAGTCCATTCAGAGCTTTGAAAACAACATCTACTTTGACCGGCTGGTTGAGAGGACAGGAAGGAGAGACAAACAAACACAGAATGGTGGGTCCAGATATAGGTCCAGGTGTACCTGAAAGACAAAAAAAGCATATGTCAAGGATAGAAAAAACAATTACAAATACAAAACAGGTTGAGCAGAGTAAGTAAAGACAGTAGCAGAGTGAAAGGTGTTGTCAGTTTGTCCTCCAGCAGTCCAAGCCATAGCAGCAGAACTAAGGGACAGCTCAGGAAACCCAAGCCAACCCTAATTATAGTATTTATCAAAAAAGATAGTCTTAAGACCAGTTTTAAAACTGGACAATGTGTCAGCCTCACGGACAGAAAATAGAAGTTGGTTCCACAAAAGAGGAGCCTGTATTTCATTTCATTTCATTCAAGTTTATTTGATCAAGGACAGTACAATAAACAATGTTACATGTTAACACTAGGAATACCAGAATATTCAGATGAGTACTACACTTACCAGAGACTGTAAAATGACAGATTGAGGGATTTGCATTCAATTAGGTTTGTGTGACCCCCTGGGGCTGAAGTCTTTTGTGTGCTCAAAACATCCCCCCAGTAGCCAAAACAAAACATCTCCCCCATATTCCAACAACAACATTCCTTCTGCAGGTTCAAAGTGCAGCTTTTTACAACACAGACCAAACTTTTGGAGATGTTGATGACTCTTTGCAAATGTCAACGCTAGAAACTTCAGTTTATTTTATAGATATACGTTTTATACTTTTTATACTACTATGCAAAAACTCAGGACAGTATTACACTTTTATTATTTCATTTTATGCTTATGTTCATTGGGTGTTTGGTGTTTTAGGGGTGTTTGGTGTTTCAGTGTTGGTGTAAATTTTCATACTTTTATACTACAGGTAGTCCCCGATTTACGAGCGAGATCCGTTACAACGAGGCGCTCGTAAACCGGAAATCTCGTAATTTGGAACGGTTGCCATGTCTCTCGTAAGTCCGAAATTTCGCTCGTAAATTGGAACGGTTTCGCTAGCGCGACTACAAACACTCTATTTTCATCAAAAAACTGCTTATGAGTGCATAAAAATGATCGGAAACGTGTGTCCATATGTTTATCTAACTAACTGTGGTGAAAAAACACATGAAAACTCAGTATTTTTTGCGTTTTTTCCAAAAATTCGCCAGCTCGTAAGTCTGGAACCTCGTAGATCAGAGCGCTCGTAATTCGGGGACTACCTGTATTATGAAAAAACTCAGGACAGTGTTACACTTTTTTACTATTTTATGCTTATGTTTATTAAATGTTTTAGTGTTTAGTGTTTAGATGGTTACTGTTGCACCGAGGGACTGAGAGAAACGCAATTTCGGTCCTGTGTATGTCCTGTACATATTGCAGTTCTGACAATAAAGTTGACTTTGACTGCCTCTAAGCGAGCAGGTCCCCGGTTCAAATCCTGGTCCGGGGGCCTTTCTGGGTGGAGTTTGCATGTTCTCTCCGTGCATGCGTGGGTTTTCTCCGGGTGCTCCGGTTTCCTCCCACAGTCCAAAAACATGCATGTTAGGCTGATTGTTAACTCTAAATTGACCCTAGGTGTGAGTGAGACAGGTCCCTCTTGTAAATGAGTCCCCGTGGCTCAACGAGTCCAGCCTGTATAAATAAAGGTTGAATGAATGAATGAACAAACTGATATGGAGAGAACACAAATTCTGTAAGAATAAAAATAC
>JBBPBX010023669.1:0-28823 GCA_038048925.1 Garcialebias charrua | reverse complement strand
AAAATCTGTTTTAACTGTCCAAAATCGCGTTTTTAGATCGTTAAAAGCAGCTAAGCTACGAGCTAAGCTACGAGCTAAGCTAACAGGCTGACCTCTGGAAAAAACCTCCGTCTTGTCGAAGCTCCAAAATTCACGGTTGAAACCCGTGCCTTTGTGTAAAAAGTTGTTTTCCTCTGCAAAAAGAAGCTGAGAAATTATTTACTGATTTTTTTTTTTCAATTAAAAGCTTTGTGTGAAAAATGCTAAAGAGCTCAAACCACACCGAGCGTCCGCCATTTTGAGAACCGAAGAGAGACAGCCCATGTCACGTCAAGGGGCCTCCCTTCCATTTTTCTTAAAGATACACACTGTTCGCTCCCTCACTATCCATCCTTTGGTTTAAATAGTCTTATACTGCCATCCGGTGGTCAGAAAAGGTACTACACTCAAAAGAAATTAACATTTCTTCTTAAATTTGACAATAATTACTAATTATTGTCAAATTTCAAACAATATTATCGTTGATCTAATTAATTTCTGAGACAGTTAATCGCCCAGCAAAGTTTGTTATAATAATAATGTAATGTTGTAATGTATGATGTACTGTATGTATGATGTACCGTAATATTAATGCTGTAATGTATGATGTATGTATGATGTAATAATAATAATAATGTTGTAATGTTGTTTTCAAGATTTTACCAAACAGTGCCGTCATTTTTCAAGTTAAATGACTTTAGTTTAAATCTCTGGTATGAAAGTATTTAAAACTTTATTTATCAAAACGATAATACTTCATGGACTGGATGGAAGGAGCTCACAGACAGATAGGAAAAGGCCCACTGGCCACCAGTTACATTACAATATTAACTCAAAAAACAAAACAAACTATCTGATAAGTCTCAATCTGGTCATCTGGACAGTTTCTTTTACAAACTATGTTTTGCTTCAGCCACTTAAACCATCTTTGTCATTTTCTTGCACGTGAGAAATTACCACAAAAAAAAAAACTCTGTACAGTCACAGCATCTCCTTTATCCAGAAAAAAAATAGCCAGATGAGAGATTGGCAGATTTTTTACTTTTTTATTTGTCCCAGAATTTCTGAAGAAATGGTTTGGTGCTGTAGCTAAACAGATTAGAAAACAGATTTAAGTGAGAGAGTTTTAACAGCCTTTTTAATATCTTTTAGCCTTTTTTATTTATTTAGTCATTTGTAAAATTAGTCTGTTGCTACATTCTATGTACTAAAACTTGAATTTGATAGACAAATGTACTTGGCTTGAATTAGAATAAAATACTGTAAATTACAAAAAGCATAGTGGAGATCCTTCAGATATCTTAATGTGTTCAGCTGCAGTTGGATGGAAAGCAGTGAATGTCTGAAAGGGGATTAATTTCCCAATTTCCTTCTAATTTGCCATAAAAAAATCTCCTTCATTTATCTTATGGTGCAATTATGAATTGTGTATTGAGGAACAACAAAGAACAGAGAATAGACTCACCTACAATGGCAAGGTTATGTTCAGATCCACAAGAAATCTGTAAAAAAAAAATATGGAAACATGCTCAAAATGCATGCTAAAACTCACACATGCACACACAATTAACACTGTGACATCCAGGAATTGTTTTTGTGGCATTACAATCACGAAAAAGAAAATTAAAAACTCCTCTAAAAATAAAATCTTTCTTTAGACAAGCTGAGTCAATCTTCAAACACATAATTGCCGTTAACATCGGATAATTCTGCAAACTAATTAGATCATCTAATTGTAGTTCCTCACTCCGTGGTAATGATCAGAAACTACAACCAGTACAAAAATAAATAAACTCATTGTTAGTACAGGAGTTAAAGGTGCAGTATGCAGTTTCTGTAGAACTGCAGCAGTTAGAAATATTTTCAACAGGCAAAGCATTCTGATCCCTCCCCCTCAGAGCCATATGTGGCTCTGCCCCCTTGTGGTCTGTTGAATTTCAAATTCAAGCTCTGTTTTTATTGGCTGATTCAAATTCAAGCTCTGTTTTTATTGGCTGGTTACAAACTCTGTTTTTATTGGCTGGAAAATGGCGGGTCACCTTTTCTTTTTAGAAATGCTTATTTACCACCTGGAGAAGCAAGGGGACAATATTTTTTTTTATTTTTTTTCAGAGATTACCTGGCTAACATCAGTCTGTCAGGAGGTAGTGACAGAGTGAAGAAATATGTTCATAAAAAAAGCTACATACTGTAGCTTTAATGCAACTGCTTACTGGTGTCAACGTTTTTTCTATTTTCTTTATTTGTATTAAAAAAAGATGATAATTAATAAGAGAAGAGAAATGATGACATCTTGCTGATCCAGACTATCCGTTCTAGTTCAGTTTAAATAACTTTGATGGATTTTAAGCATTAAGTTCTTTGAAAACTGAAATATGCTCCTCCTGTTGTGGTTACTCGCCTCAGAAACTGTGAAAGTTTACTTAATATTTACTTTGAGCTCATACACTATTTGTAAGACTAATATGGGCTCGGGAGAGTTGTAGTCCACTCCGGTCATTCATCTTGTGTTTTGGCGTACGACCTCAGGAAACACTCACAAAGTGATAACACTCTGACACAGGTCAGTGATTGTAACGGTGGAAGAATGATCCAGCACTCCCCCCTCGCTCGTCCCTGACAGCCACTTGATTGAAAACGACTTTCTTCCAAGCAGCTGCTGTTAACACCACAGGTTAACTGCTGCAATAATAATTACCCGTACAGGAGAGAGCTCTGCCTTCACTTTCAGTGGTTTTCTTTCTTTTGCATAAATAATGATATGAGTGCTCTGCATACAGGATATGCTGGAGAAAGCATCATGCTTTTTCCCCCCAGAAAGCATCATGTTTCTCCCCTGTACTAATGACCTTCAGCCACTGTTTTTCTTTCTTTCTGTGGTTGTTTACTGCCCCCTGTTGGACTGCAGGAGGCATTAAGATCAACTCAAATACGAAACTCAGCAATACATTTGTCAATAAGAACAGCAAAAAGGTCATTTCATCTGCAGATCTTACCTGTGCTGCTCCATTAAGGACTTTGACCTCTTCAGGGAGGCTGATCTCCTTGGTCCGGCCACCTTCTGCTACAGAACCATCGGCGTGCTGCTCTGTTCTCTGACTGACCGAGACCCGTCGACCCAGCTGTCCATAATCTCCTCTGCCCCATGTGAAGACTCTGCCACTTTCTACAACAGATCCAGAGCAGGCAGCTGTACAATAAATACTATTTTAAAAAGCCCAAGCATTCTTTGAAGGAGTACAGGTCTCACTGCAACTTTTTATGCAAGTTTTAGTCCAAGTTCACCTTATCACAAGAAATGATGGAGTTGTAGGCATTTTGGTCAACGCTGGTATGTGATGTTTTGCAGTCTCATATGAAACTGCAGAAAGACGAGTCAGTGCTCAGAGTATGTGCTGAGAATGAATCTCAGATACTAGTACCACACAAAATTTTAGATTAAGTTATGTAAAATTACAAAGTACAGTACAGTAGTCCCTCGCTACTTCGTGTTTCGTTCATCACGGTCTCGCTCGATCGCAGTTTTTCAAAGTAAGAGTGGACATGACACACAAAGGCTGATTGATGGATGAGCTGCACGATCTGCATGGAATTTTTATTTAAAATAATTTAAAATGTTTTAGCACCTGTGTGCAGCCCACAGCTGTTGGAGAAGCTTCCTCCTGCAGCTGATCTCAGTGTAGAGCTGAGAAGTGGGCGTGGCCGAGAGTGCAGCTGGAGGCAGAGAGCTGAAATCATGACATGCTGTGTACTTTAATAAAATGTTTAGTTTAGAAACATTGGCCCTCATGCACGAACCGTTCGTACGCACAGATTTGTTCTTAAACTGTGCGTACGAGTGATTTAGGATCATTTGTGGCATTCAACAATGTTTTCGTATCCTACGATTTTTTTCAGATACGAACAAAATTTACGAGTGGTCCGGACCTGTCGTATATTTTAGGAGCGTCAGTCTGCTGTCATCCAGACGGAATTTCTCCACTAATAACTTCATATTTCGTTATTTAGAAAATATTTAGAGTTTAAAAAAGTCACGCACCACAATTGTTCTTGACAATAGGTTCTGTTTGAAGTCGAATTATAATTTTAAATGTAATAATGACTAACGGATTAAAGTATTTAAATTAAAATCAATTTGTTATCAATGCCGTTTTCTAACACTACAATATCAATATGAAGATCTCAAACTGAAACCAACTTAAATTATGAATTAATTTAAGTTTAATTTGTCTCGGTAACGCAGACTTCGGTAACGCAGAGTTTACATTGACCTCCTCCTGTTGCAGTCATAGCTGTCAGATAGCTCAATCAGTAAAGCGTTGCGTCGCAGTGCCGAACCTTATGGGTTCGAGTCCCACATGGGACAACGTTTTTTTTTCTCCTTTTAATTCATTCCAGATTTAAAAAACACAAGAAAACTATTTACAATACAACAAGAAATGAAGCATAAAGTCTTTTTAATCTGGAATGAATAAATAATCTAAAGAAAGAAGGAAAAAAAAATAGTCATACCTCGTGGGACTCGAACCCACGAGGTCTCGATAAGCAGTGCAATGCTTTACCCAGTTGGCCACCAGGTCGCGTGTATATTTTAAGGTCCACATTTATTATAAACAAACATTCTTTGGCTTTAGTTGGTCATTTACTCCCATGAGTGACGCTGCTAATAAGGACAGATTTTCTTTTCTTGATCAAGGAGAGCAGAACTTCAATCTCCGCACCGGTAGAGTTCTTCTTTTTACTTTTCGCTGTCATTTTATGAACGAACACGTTTTGCCTCTGAGGCAGGAAACGTAGCCTTATATGGTGTTTTGAGGGGTGGGAATTATGTAAATAACCTCTCCGCGTGCACGCGCAGGTGATAGAACAGGTGGGATTCATCAATTTACACACTTTTCCTGAGGATAGAAGAGTTTGTTGAATCTGACGTGGCATGTTCGTACGAACGCTTCGTACGAACAAAAGTAGGAGAAATTTAGGATAAAAATACGAACGTGTTTGTGCATGAGGGCCATTGTTTAGAATATTGTAAGTGTGTGGGAAGAGTTTACTACTATTCCTACTTCGCGGTTTTTCACTTATCGCGGATCTTCAGGGTATGGATCCCCTGCGATAAACGAGGGACTACTGTATGGCCATGTTAGTTTTACATACGGTCAGTTAGGGGGAGTGGTGGCGCAGAGGTTAGAGAAGGCAAGTCTGTGATCAGAAGGTCGCCGATTCAAATCCACAAACCAACAACAAAAATATGGGCCAGACTCCACCCTCATCTGCCCCACCCTGGGCCCTTGAGCAAGGCTATTAACGCCCTAGTTGCTCCCCTAACCCTAACCTTAACCCTCATCTCACATGTACGATGGGAACAATGCAGATAATTAATTTTCCCATTGGGGATTAATATAGTAACATTTATTTATTTATTTTGAAGCTGTGGCAGCTATTTTGGATTGGGCTGACAACTGAAGATGAACATTCACTGATTTCTTCTGAGAGATTTATCAAAATAAGTCCAATGGCACATGATATATTACGCTAACAGACAAACATGGTTGTCTCAAACAGTTAACGCCAAAGTTTATAACCTAAATATTGCACAACATGTAGTGCTCGGAGAAGGCGTTGGGGATGATGCTCAGCTACAATCACACCAAATGTTAGCTCATTATCTGTAAAACTGGCAGAGTTCCAGTCCTTTTTGTGTTTACTATGGTCAGCTGGCTGTGCAGACAATTTGAACTAGGTTGAGCACCAAAGTTCTTCAGATGTAGATGTTCAATCACTACTTTTTGAAGGTTTCGTTAAAATCCATACAACAGTTCATGAGATTTTTTGCTAATACAACAGACACAGGCACAAAAACCAAAATCCTCCGCTGCCAAAGGCAAAGGCTGACAACAAGTATAAATACTTGTACAACTGTACCTGTTTGAGCAACGATGTGTGTCCAGCCGCTCCAAACATTCACAACTTTCTCTGTATCAAACAGAAATGGCTTCAGGAGGGTGGGGGAGGGCAGAAAAGGCTCGGCTGTGGTCAGCTGGCTGTGCTTGTTGCTTCCCCACAAGAATAAATCACCTTCTTCTGCATGAACAGAAACAACATTCCTGTTTATCCAACGGAAGCAGAAAAGTCAGACAGTATTCACCAGGCTTTTATCAACGGTTTACAGGATAAACAGTATAAAGTGGAAAACTACTCACAATGAAAATGGTAAAAATATATAGTTTTAGATTGGATCACAGTCTCTCTGGTACGTTTCTTTTTTTTCCCTACAAACTTTGCATGGTTTGATCCAACAAAAACATTTTTTTTCATAAACTAGTGGTCAAGTCTTGTTTATGTGAGCGATCATCTGGAATGTTTGGGATTTATTTGTCTTACCTGTAAGGCACACGCAGTGAGCTGAACCTGCTGTAACCAGGCGTGGTTTTCTCTGGCTGAGTCCTACGATGTGGACAGAAAGATCAGTCACGTCTTTTATTCCGAGTGCAAAAGACAATAAACCATTCATTACGTTGTTTTTTTTTTGTTATTTCTGCTCAGCATACATTACCTGGAACCAAACAAGGAACTTTAGAGCACAGGTGTGATGGAACAGGGTGTGGACTGAGTGCTCGTTTAGCATGACTGAAAAGACCAGTTCCCCATTGATACACACGGCCTGAGTCTACAAGTTAAACACAAAGAGCTGCGTTATTATGGCTTTACTCCTAACTGGAGAAAAGTAATGAAGACAAGTAGCGATGCTAGCTTACCACTAACTGCGAGAGAGTGTCGAAGTCCTGCTGCAACGCTCACTACTGGTTCCTTCAGACCCTGAAAACAAACTCAAAGTGTAGTTTAAGTTTGGCGCAGACAGAATGTGCAGCATGTGTGAAACTCTGAAGACTCTGACTTCATAAAGGGTTAACTATTATTATTATGGGCTCACCTCAACAACCAGAAGATCAGCAGTTTGTTTGGTTGCTTCTCCAACACCCAACTGTCCAAATGCATTCGAGCCACAAGCCAATATTTGACGATGATCTGTCAATAAAACAAAAACAGAAATGTGTGTAAATAAAAAGAATGAAATAAGACAAAACTTTTGCTTCAACTGTCGTGGTATTTTTGCTTAAATCTCTTCTTTTGTTCCTACAACAAAGTCTAAATACCTTTTATGTTTTTTATGGTTTTATATTTGGGCTAAACAATTACTGTAATTGCATTTGCGATAATATCGCGGTATGATAAAACAAGATTTTCTAATGGCAAAGGCTGCGATTTGACTGGTCATGTGATCTGGTTACGTGACTTGCGAGTGAGCGGAGCGGAGCAGGGAGCAGACGTAAACACTACGTTTTAACTGGTTGCACAACGGCGTCAGGCTCGACAGAAGCTGACACATCTGAAAGTTTGGTACCAAAGAGGAGCAGCACGTCCGTTGTTTGAATTATTTTGGCTACAAAAAAGAAGACGCTGCACAACGACATGTATTGTGCAGAACCTGCATTGCTGCTGTTGCTTCCTCTCAAGGTAACACCACAAATCTTCATCAACACTTAAAAAAACACCACAAAGCCATTTACAATAGTTGCATGGCTAGAATACCAACGACCAGTGCTTCAAAGTACCAGTCGACAGGGATCACTGACCGAACTGTTCAAAGGTATTTACTCCATATGAATATAATTCAAAACAGCACGCAGAAATATATCGAGCAATAACGGAGTTCATAGAGAAAGACATGATGCCCATTAATATAATAAGTACCTTGATAACAGTTTATCTGTTTTAACAGTGCTCTATAAATAAAGATGACTTGACTTAATATAGTGACCAAGCCTGGGTTTACGGCTTTGGTGAACACAATGGATAAGCGGTACAAGATGCCCTCGTGCACACATTTTAGCCAAGATGCTATCCTGGCTGGAGCTGTACAAAAAATGCAGAAACAGTTGCAGCGGAGCTGAAACAGTGGAGTTATTTATAACTGAAACAGATTTACTGCTTGTGTTAGTTGAAAAATACATGAGAAAAAGACACTGAAAAATAATCACATACTAAATCGCAATATTGAGGTGAAAAATAATAATAATCACAATTAGAATATTTTCCAAAATCGTTCAGCCCTACTTTATATCAGCTTTGTTTATTGAAGGTTTCCATTTAAGACATGAAAGAGATCATGCTAGTCTTTAAAATTAAAATAAACAAATTGTCATCCCATTCAGTAACTAATGAAAGGAATAACTTCCTCAGTCCTTACAGTCAGTGCTTTTCTAAAGTCTGTCCTGATCATAAAACCTGTTAAATAATAATAAAATAATTCCTGTTAAATAAGTAGGGGAACAGACTTTAGGATGTCTTAAGGAGTTATGTGTAAGAAATCATCAGTTGAAGTGGTATAAAGAGTTAATTACAAAAGAAACAGGTTGCATACTGTATATGTAATATCTGTTACAGTCTCAAGTTTGCTTGTTTCTTTTTTAATATGAATTAGGCATGATCTGATACGATGCTGAGCTCACCAGTGAGAAAAAGAGTAAAATCCCAACCACAGGATACATTTGTGACTCTCTGATTTGGGATGGGACAGAGCTGAAGAGTAGAGACGTCGGTGTTGTGGCCCAGTCCCAGCTGGCCTCTGCCATTCTGTCCACAGACAAACACCCCCCCATCTTCTGTCCAACACAAAAAGAGACAGCAACCCTTAAGAAACCATTTAACACAATGTTGAATAATGATCTAAAAATAAAAGAAGAGCATGTAAAAAATGACAACTCTTAAAAATCTATTTTGCTTCTACCGTGTCAACATTTCACTCAAAGATTAACAACAGAGTGCTGCTCTCTGACCTCTAACAACAAAATGTATACAGTTTCTCTTTTTTCTACAGTTTGCTGCTCTGATATATTCAATTTTCAATGCAGTTTATTTATATAGCGACAAATCACAGCAGAAGTTGTCTCAGGGCACTGAACAGAAACATTCACATACATGCAAAGCCAATTAGTAAAGTTCTCTATCTACGGATGCCAGCAGACTCATTGAAGCTTCACTTTGTCACAGTCTCCCATCCTGAGCGAGCACAAAGGCAACAGTGGAAAGGAAACACTCCCTTTTAACAGGAAGAAACCTCCAGCAGAACCAGGCTCAGGATGAGCGGCCATCTGCTTCGACCGGCTGGGTTTGAGAGGAACAGGAAGGAGAAACGAACAGACACAAAATGTCAGGTCCAGGGGCCTCATGTATCAACGGTGCGTACTCACAAAAACCGTGCGTACGTCACTATCCACGCAAAACTCCGTATGTATCAAAACAGAACTGAACGTGGATATGTCCGCACCGCCACGGCAGCTCCAGTGCAGGCGTACGCACGTTTCTGTGGTTTGTGTTCCTTTGGCGACACCTACAGGTGATTCTGGAAACTGTTCATGATGGGGTAATAATGATTATTTCCACCCAAACACACATGATGAACAATTATTACATCCACATGGACGCAATCAGAATACAACCTGCAAAAAATATAAAAAACAGAAAGACTGAATAGTTCTGCACAGCTTAAATTCTTGTTTTTTGTTCATTTTTAGCTGTTTTAGCAGTTGAAGAACGTGATGCATGATGGGACAAGACGACATTCCTCTGTTGCAGGGTATATTTAAATGAAAACAACGTTTGTCTTTATTTTTAATTCATTCCAGATTTAAAGAACACAAGAAAACTATTTTTAAAAAACCCACAAGAAATCCTCTTTTGCCTTCATTTCATGTATTGTTTCATTTCATGTTGTTCATTCTAAATAGTTTTCTTGTGTTCTTTAAATCTGGAATGAATTAAAAAAAAAAAACGTTGTACCATGCGGGATTCGAACTCATGAGGTTTGGGACGAAAGGCAGGCACGCTACCCACTGACCTATTTAGGCATGTTAGAATAGCTTGGTCAACTTTTCATTTAAAAGTGGACGGTTTGTTGTGCGCTGAGCGTGCCAAACAAAACCTTTTTCTGTGCCTCTCTACGTCACTCAGAAGTGTCTCCAGTTCACAGTCCGTGAAGTTCCTCTTTTTTCCACGTTTCGACATGATTTGCAATAGAGCAAAGACGACATTCCTAACGTGCAGGGCATATTTAAATGAATTTGCATATTTATATGGAGGCGTGTCAAAGGCGGAGTCGGCCACTCTCTCATGTGCGCTCAATTCCACGTTGATTGTGATGTACAAAAGCAATGTGCGTGGATACCGGCGTATGCACAGTTTGATACATCTGGATTTTTTTGTGCGTACGCAGATTTCTGGATTTGACCGTGCGGCACTTTTCAGTAAGAAATCCACGCAAGTCTTTGTACATGAGGCCCCAGGTGTACCTGAAAGACAAAAACACATGTTAGAATAAAAAAAAATTACAAATATAAAACAGATTGAGCAGAGTAAGTAAAGACAGTAGCAGAGTGAAAAGATGTGGTCAGTTTGTCCTCCAGCAGTCTAAGCCTAAACCAGCATAACTCAGGAATCTCAAGCTAACCCTAACTATAGGATTTATCAAAAGGGAAAGTCTTAAGTCTAATATCCTGATGCACGATCAATAATCCAGGTAGAAAAATCTAAAAAAGTTAAGTCTGGTCCTCTGGACATTCAAAAAAAATTAAAAATTTGTGGAAACCTTTCGTCTTTCATCTGAAAGACCTCTTCCGTCTGAGGAAACGAACAGACACAACAACAGATGAAAACAGCTCCTCAGACTGAACAAGTCTTTCAGATGAAAGACGAAACGTTTCTACAAATTTGTTGTTGTTGTTGTTTTGTTTTTTTAATGTCCAGATGACCAGACTTAACTTTTTTAGATCTTAATAAGTCTAATCTTAAAAGCAGACCATGTGTCAACCTCACAGACAGAAACTGGAAATTGAAATATATCTAAGTTTCATATAAAAAATATGGTGATTATTGCACATTAGTAATTGTCTAAATAATGTAATTTTCAGTGGTGGGATGTAACTAAGTACAAATACTTTGTTACTGTACTTAAGTACATTTTTCATGTATCTGTACTTTACTTAAGTAGAATCAAATGTGGATACTTTTACTCCACTACATTTAACATGAAGTATCTGTACTTTCTACTACACTACATTTCTAAAATGTGTTGAGTTACAAGTTACATTCACGTTGCAGCTTTCTGATTTGTCGTTAGTTTGAAAGTAACTGATGTCGAGAGAGTTGTTCCATTGAATCACTGCAACAGGGACAGGTAACATTAGACCTGCCTTCAAGAAGAGCTGGACCAATGATGTATATTCTAGTGTTTACATCATTGAGCTGGGAACACCCACAGCACCACTAACACACCCAAAATGGATTCCACCACAGAGATTCAGCCAGAAGATACACACCACCCATGGCCTTATTGAAAGACTATTGAAATATTATTGAAAGACTATTGAATTATTGAAATATTATTGAAAGACTGTTCAGTACAGCAGGACAGATTCTCTCTCCCAAAAGAGCCAGACTGGACTCAAATTTTTTTGAAAACCAACTTCCTCTGAACTTCAACAAGAAATTCTTGCTGCAATATTAAAATGTGTCAGTTCATGTTAGGACAGGAGACAAGAGGTGTCTCCAAATGTCTCAACACTCAGGTCCAAGATTTGAAAATGGTGTCAGGAAGGAAGTTAATATATTGTTCACGTTTTGACCCATTACAAGGTTTAGACAATATTTTAACTAGAGTTGAAGACAAACTGGAGCTGAAATGATCAGTCTGTTCCTTTGTTAGGTCTAATGCTCCTTTTTTCAGGCAGACAACGTTTAGTGTTTACTGCAGTTAAAATGACACATTGGTTAACTTTGTGTTAAATAAAAACTTTCAAAGGTATAATCATTCCTCTTTCTTATTTTGCTTAATAACATTTAACTCTGCATATTATCCCTGAAATTCTAACACAGAATCACAAGTCCAAGTGTGAACAGTGTCACAGAGTAAACACAATAAAAACATGTATTATCTGCAGCATTGTTCATTAAAATGACACAAATGAGTGTATTACAGAAAATGGTAAATGGAGCTTATTTATATAGCGCCTTCCAGCCCCCTCTGAGGAGCCCCAAAGCGCTTTACAATACGAGCCATCTACCCATTCATACACCGTTAGTGGTAGCCTGCCTTAGGGCGCTATCCAGACCTACCGGGAGCAACTCAGGGTTAAGTGTCTTGCCCAGGGACACAACGACACATGGTGGGCGGATGCGGGACTCGAACCTCCGACCTTCCGATTGGGGGTCGACTGCCATTACCACTGTGCCACGGCCGCCCCGTGGCACACTTTACAGAAAATGTACATACAATATGCACACTTAATGATAATGTAGACCATTGCATTAGGTAATACATTCAGCAAGTGCTTTTACTTTAATACTTAAAGTATTTTTAAAAGCAAATACCCGGTACTTTAGCCTGGTTAAAACCAGACCCTGTCCTTCACTTCGCTTCAGGGAAATGAGAATTGAGCGGAGCTGTGCAGGAAGGCGAGGGCCAGGCTACCGGTACTTATTTACTTTTACTTAAGTAAGAACATTAATATGGTACTTCTACTTTTATTAGAGTACATTTTTGTCTGTTTATTTTTTACTTTTACTTAAGTACAGTGTTTGAGTACTTTCTCCACCACTGGTGATTTTTAATCATCAAATAATCTGTGTTGGTCGTTTAGCACAGAAAAATAACAATAAACAAACTCGTTTACACAAGTCTAATAATAGAATTATTCTACTGTTGACTAATGTCAAATATGGTGCAGTGAAATATTCATCTGTGCTTTGGAGACATTGGTATGATTGCCTCCTGAACGGTTAGGCACTTTTTCTATTGTTCTTTTTATTTTATTTTATAATTTTTGTAATTTTTTTATTTGTATTTTGTATTTTATTTTATCATGTTCGTTGTCTCTTATGTAGGTTGGACTCTGAGTCTGTAATAAAGTTATCTATCTATCTATCTATCTATCTATCTATCTATCTATCTATCTATCTATCTATCTATCTATCTATCTATCTATCTATCTATCTATCTATCTATCTATCTATCTATCTATCTATCTATAAGATAAAACTATTTCCCAGCTAAGACAGTAGGAGGCACGGTTTGTTTACCTTGCTAAAGCAGAAAAGTAGAAAATATTCAAAATGGTCGAGGTTTAAGAAAAGTTCAGTGTGATGATGGGACAGTTAATAAAGTTCAGTGTGATGATGAGACAGTTAAAGTTCAGTGTGATGATGAGACAGTTAAAGTTCAGTGTGATGATGGGACAGTTACCCGTGATGACCACAGAGTGTCCCCCTCCGCCGCTCACTGTCCGGACTGCTCCGCTCCGCAGCGCTGACAGCCGGGGGACACTCGTGTCCTCCGCATGTCCCTGTCCCAGCTGTCCGTAGCTGTTGGCTCCCTGACACAAACAATAAAGTGACGGTCCTGTCACAAAGGTCATCGACGACTGTTAAATCCAAAGCTTCAGCCACACATTCCCCTGCGCTGCGCTTTACGTTTGAGCTATTGGCTAACTTTAGCAAAAACACAAAGTGTCGTCATAACGTTTCACTTTACAGAAGGTGCGGAGCTGACATGATAAATGTACAAGACGTGACACACATAACTAATACAATTTAGCCCCAGAAAAAGATAAACGTACCCAAGTGTGTAAACAAAACTCAAGTCGTGAGTGTGTTGCCATGGAAAACCAAGCACCGGAAACCAGGACGATTTAAATTACGACACTGTCGTAAAGCAGACGAGGGTTAGGGTTAGGGTTAGACGAGGCCAAGGCTGAGTTTGAGTCGTCAAGTTCAAAAACCAAAACAAAGTCAAACAAACCTGGAATTTGTTACCTTTTTTAAATAATTTTAAAATCCAAACATTTAATTCCAGATCATTAAGAAATCACGATCAATATTGTTTGAATATTTAAATCAGATTTTTTTAACCTGTTAATATGATCCAACATTCAACTTCCAAATGCCAAAAATAAGCTTTTTATCATTAATTTTTAATCAATTACTTTTTTTTATCATTGTATCATTAAATGGAAATTTAAGAGGAAAAAAAACATCAGTTCATTTAAATATCAAGAAATAAACACTTCTTTTGGACAATAATCACAATCATTCCATTCAGTGTTTTTTTTTTACATTTTTTAAATACAAGACTTTTTAGCTAATCATACCCATTTTATGTTTAGGAATAAGAAAAAAAAGTGCAAAATAAAATAGCATTCCGTATGTATCTAATAACTGTGTACAATTTACAAGAATAAAAAAAGCATTGCTTGAAATTTGTTAATTATTCATCTATACTATTTCATTGCTTCTTGTTTTGGTGTTTAAAAAAGCCAAAAAAAAATATCCATTATGTGTTGGCTATAAAAGGCTTTATTTATTTTTGTTTACTTAACCATCTTAAACTATTTTTAGGAGTCACTTAGTGAATTTATTAGTTTAAAGTATTTACTTGGACATTATGGGCAGGAGGTTGTTAGTGGTAGAAAAAGCATAAAAAAGGCGCAGATCACTGGAAAATGATAGAAAGGGCCAAACGCTCCAGCTTTGTGTGCAGGCCACTTCATGTGAGGTTTTGACCCTTTGGTCGTCCTTTATCAATGATTCTGGAAAAGTCCCCAGGGACAAAACATAGGACTGTGTCGCTTTATTTCAAAGTGTTTCCTTTTTAAAACAGACAAGTAATGATGCCATCATGTTAAATTGATCACAGTATTTGATTCAAACAAGAACAGAAAAAAATAAAGATACAGTCGATTTTATTATTATTTTAGTGTGACATATAGCTTAGGTACATCTAATTGTCTTAACAGTAGAAAAATAATGCTTTAATATACCAGCCACTACAGATAGTCACTTGAAGAAGAGTTTTAAACCATCACTGTAAAATAAACTGCGTACATATTGGTCAAATCTGCCATAATCAATTATGAAAGCATTCTTATGGTTTTATCTTTCATAACTTCCTTCAACAGCACATAAATACCAGGATACAAACAAAAGAGTACAAACACGATACATTTCAACACTGTAAGGGGGGGGGGGGGGTTACGATACCCAGAGTTAACAATAGAAATAATTCATGTAAGTGGTTTTAGCAGCTGGGGGTGTTAAAGTGTACTGAAGTACCATGAGAGCATGCAGACACAGAATCCAGTCCAATCCAAACACAAAGGAAGTGACAAAGGACCTCAGATTAAGCAGTTCTTTGGGTTTTTGGAACTTCCAGACATTAAAAACTGAAACACGTCACCTGTAAATACTGTACGCCATACAGAACATTTAGTGGTGTACATTCATCGCACCGACAAAAACAGACAATGCACAATCTCTACTGCGAAGCTGGGGGTGACATGGTGAACTTCAGCTGGACAGTGGGACGATCAGACGCCCAGCTGCTTGTTGAGTCGGCTGAGAGCGTCGCCCACGATGTCAAGCTCGTGCCGAAGGTCCTCCACCACGCTGTTGATGCTGGGGGTGTCTTTTAGCACGTCCACGCTCTGGGTGTAGGGGTTGTATCGAACTGTGAAGGGACGCTTGATGGTCTTGGCAAACTCCCTAAAGAGCAACACAAAATACTGTAGGTTTATTTATATTTATGAACTAAATGTTATTCTGGTGGTAAACAGAAAATCTTTGTATTGTGTGAATCCTGATTCAGAATTCACACTTTTCCATCATTTTTAATTTATTTAAATAAATAAAAATCTGCATGCTTTGTGATTTTAGCTGTTCGTATATCAAAACATTCAGCTGCATCAGGTGATAGGTGCTATGAATTTTGTTTCCCCAAAAATACATTGAAATATATACAGTTCCTTCAAAAAAGAAAAAAATCTTGAATCTGCTTCAGCCTACGTGTCTTATGCTACCTTTAGGTTTTAGCTGCTTTAGCTTTTAGTTAGCGTTTTGCTATACATTTAACTTCAAGCTAGCCTTTTGCCGGTTTCAGCAACCTTTTTACTTCTTCGCACTTTTAGCTTGTCTTCTTTCAGTTAGCTTAGCTTTTAGATAACATTTAGCTACTTTTAGATGTAGCATTTTATTGCCTTTAGCCTTTATGTAGACAGATTTTTTTTTTTTTACTTTTAGCTATTATTTAGCCTTTTTTTTTCTTTGTTTGCTTGTTTGTTTTTGCTAGTGATCTACTTCTTTTAACTTTAATTACTCAGTTGTGGCTTCTTCAGAAAATTTCAGCCATCTTGTTCACTCAGCGTTCACAAAGCAATTCTAGTTTTATTAGGATAAATTGTCCAAAAATAGAACAAAAAGAAAAAGCACCTCATTTTGACTTTAGCTTCCTCAAAGCTGTCAGACACAAAGTAGACGTCCTGAAATGTTGTGATGATGCATTCCTGCTTGCTTGTTACTTTGGGGTCAAAAGGCATTATCCTTGCATTACCAGAGAGTGCATGCTGCAAGACAAAAAATAAATCACAAAAATGTTGCATATGATAATTTTCACCACAAATGCTCTGAATTTGCCCTATCATACAAAATAATAGGCTCTATGAGCGTTTATAATATACAGCTTTTAGGACGATGTAATTACAAAGAGTCAGAAGTCTGTGCATTAAGAATGTCTTTACCTTCAGCTCGCTGATAGACGACAGCAGGCCGGCTCCGTATGCCCTCAGCTGCCCTCCCTGTTTGCATAACCCAAACTCCACCGTGAAGAAATAGCACTGCAACACAGAAGAGAATAAAGCACAAGCTGCTGCGAGACGGTAAATATTAGTGAGACTTGATTTGTCTGAACGTGTGACACTCACCGTGGCCAGTTTCTGGACCGAGTCGTCTGAGGCCCCGAGGGAAGCGAGACCGATCTCCTGAGAGAACTGGGCGAAGCTGGGTTCTGCCAGCAGCGGGACGTGGCCCAGCAGTTCATGGCACGTGTCCCTTACAAAGAAAAACAACAGATTATTTAACTCGGGAAGGATTAAAATGAAATTAACAGCTTAACAGCATCAAGACCGAGGGAAGTCGGGAATCAAGGTTGCAGCAGTGATGATAGATGCATGCAGGGCCGGCCCAAGCCTCCATGGGGCCCTAAGCGAAATTTGGTTTGGGGCCCTCTATTTCTGTTAATAATGTGGATTACTACAACCAACAGTCAGATGATCAGATCATTCACCCACCTGACATAAACTAATTTAAACTCTTGACAGCCCTGTTTGCATGATCCTATATGTATATATCATGTTTCTAAAAGTAACAAAAGAAAGAAAGAAAAAACACCACCAGTATGCAGTGTATTTTACAGCAAAAGTGTCATCTGGTTTATTATCTTTGGGTCCAAAGAACTGCACCAGTAATGTTCAAAATAATTTGTAGTGCAAGATCAACAACAAACAGATAAAATTACTTAGATACATAAAAATAAATTAATTTGTGCAAAAACGGACAAAATAAAATAAAAAATATCAAGGAAAATACTTAAATAATGTAAATTTAATTTAATTTTAAATTTTTATTTAAATGAACTATTACTTGAAACCACGTCAAAATGGTTATAAAAAAGATATTTAAAGTTGAATAGTTTTTAAAACTAAGTAAATGTATGCAACAATGTGCAAAGGCTGAACTTAAAATTTCAGAATAATATAGAAATCATTACTAAAAAATTTCAATTCCACTTAGGGGGCCCCCTAGTGGCCCCGGGGCCCTAAGCAGCTGCTTAGTTTGCTTATGCCTAACACACAGTTAATGAATGAAAACTAATTTCATTAGTGCTAAATTCTAATAAAAAATGTAACTGACTGAAACTGGAAATGTGTAGTTATTGTACATCGGTGTGCAAATTTTACACCTGCTTGAAACCCATGAAAAAGTGGTTTTAGGTCATGATAGTAATTTTATAAATATTGTGTATAAAATATCTTCTGCTTTTTCCTCTTCAGGGGTCTCCACAGCAAGTTGTCCTCCTCCATCTCACTCTGTCCTCTGCATCCTCTGTCCTCACCCCAACTACCTCCATGTCCTCTCTAACTGCATCCATATATGTCCTCTTTGTCTTTTTCCAGGCAGCTGCATGTGTAACATCTTTCTACCAATATACCCACTGTCCCTTTTCTGGACATGTCCAAACCATCTCAGTCTGGCCTCCCTAACTTTATCTCCTAGTTGTTCAGCCTGTGCTGTACCTCTGATGATCTCATTCATTCAACCTTTATTTAGGCAGGTTAATCCCATTGAGCCTCGAGGACTCATTTACAAGAGAGACCTGGAAATTCCTAATCTCATCCATCCTTGTTGCTCCTGAGGAGCAATTGTGTGTAAAATATACAATATCGTAATAGGACAGTGGTACATTTAACTGGTTTGGCAATGTGACATTCGGGTGTTTGTTAATAGAAATGCACACATGCTCGCAGCCGCCCTTCAACTGAAACATGTTCACACAGTGAAAGTTACTCACGGCTCTGGGGTGTATAAAGGGTCGGAGCTGTGCCGGACATACTGGGTACAGTGGAAAACACGGAAGGCCAAACCAGCGAGGAAGTCCCGAGGAGACAGGTAACCTGCCACAGGTCTGATGGTGAACCCAGTTCGTTCTGAAAATATGTTTCAGTCACATATTATGTTTCAACACAAAAGACCAATATTTTATTCAGGGAAGGAAACTGCTACCTTTGAGGAAGCGTGAGACATCTTCAAGCTGCGGGATGTTATCCTCCCGACACTCACAGTATTTGGACAGCAGCGGCAGGTTCTTCAAGTATTCCTGGCAGGCGTGCGTGGGGTACAACTTGTTGAGCTCCCTGTACACGACCCCCCAAGTCTTCACTTCCTCCTCCGTGAACTCGATGCGAGGGATAGGATCCCCACTGGAGGAATAACAGAAATTATTTAAGCACAAATCAACTCCAAATGTTTAAATATGATGTTTCAAGAAACGTACTGCTTGTGTGACATGGCAAGATCTGCAAAATACTTTCGCCTTTTCCGGTAAACGTTATCCTTGAAACCCTGAAGAAGACAAACACTCACAATAATTCCATTTTATTTTGAAAGTTTAGCCTGTATGCAAGTAAAAGAAAAAAACACTAGAAATATTTCTGGTACCCTACCGGATGGTCAGCATCCAGCTCAGAGCCGTACATCAGGACACGGTTAGCACATTTGTCCAAGTCGGAAATCTTCTTTGGAAACCATGGGGAATCATACATTTCTGAAATAAATAAGATTTTGGTAAATACTGTAATCCATTAAAAAAACTCAACATTTCACCATTTCTAGAGCATACTCTACCTCCTCATGATTCTACTTTTGATCTTAGTTGATACTGTTATTGATTTTACTTGTTTTATTACTTGTTTCATTGACATTTAATTCTGTTGCACCTTGTGGCACTTTGAGATTTTCATTAATGAAAAGTGCGTTACAAATTGAATTCGTTATTATTATTATTTCTATCCACTCGTGTCTCACCTTCCTCGAGTAGGCATGAGTTATCTGGAGGATCCATTTCCACCATGTTCACATGCTTCCCAAGCAGCTGGATGATCTCCTTCAGTTGCTCGTGGTCGCTGTCGCAGTCCACAAAAATTTCAAACTCTGAGTTGCGTCTTTTGGATTTCCTGGACTCAATGTGGACAATGTTGACATGGTTTTCCTGCAAGAAGCAGTTGGAACAAGCCAATTAGGCTTTTGTTTGATCGCTGAACAAACATCTGCTAACAGACACAAACTCAGGTGAATGACAGAACGCTGACATTTCCTAAATATCTCCTACCTGGAAGAGTTTGAGCGCCTTCACCAGTCCTCCCACTTCATTCTTGAGGGAAAAGATAACACTTGCTCTCCCTTTCTCCGGTGTGTTCTTCTTCTCTGGTGTGTTCTTCTTCTCTTGTGCGTTCTTCTTCTCTGTGTTTTCTTCGATCTTTGTGAAGGTTGATTTGTTTATCTGAGATTTAAAAAATAAAAACAGAAAATCAAAGCTTGTTTGACCTGAATCTGTGTTCTACTTTCACATCACGCATTTGTTCAGGGCACGCAATGACGTGAATGCACAACTTCTAATCACTTAAGAGCATCTATCCAAGGATCTGGACATCTTATCAGCATGCACGCGCACCGAGAAATGGCGCAGTGGGAGTAAGAGTCAACCTTTGCAGCTTTTTTGGCCACATATAACTTTATATTCTGTGGGGAATTGGAGGACAATAGAAGTGTAATGTTTTGTGCAGACAGCTGCAGCTTGAGCTAAATTGCAGGAGGCTGGCGTCAGTTTCGGCACCTCGGAGGACGCTCTCACGTTGACGCACGGCTGCACACGCCATGAAAATTCATCTAATCCCGCATCAGCACCAGTGAGACTGCAGCGACAGCACATAATGATAATAATAATAATAATAACAAGTTTGCACTGACCGCAGAGCGTTTTCATTCGTTGTACTTGTTCCAGTGGCGGAGCTAGACTTTTATTGCTGGGAGGGCCGAGGGGGTCCCAAGGCTATCGGTAAGGGGTCCACTTACAGTGGTAAAAATGGACTTGTCCCAACTTTTTTGGGATTTGTTGACGCAATGAAATTTTGAAACAACATATTTTTCCCTTAAAATGATACATTCTCTCAGTTTAAACTTTTGATCTGTGATCTAAATATTTTTAAGTTTAGAAATCAAGTCTTTTTATTTATTATTTATTTATTTAAATTTTATTAATTTCATTAAAATCAAGTAACAACTCGAAAAAATAAAAAATATACATTCAAAATAAAATGAAAGGCAGCAGAGGAAGAATAATCTTATAATCTCTGCCCCTTTTTACCCAAATATACTCACAACAATAATTTACCAAAGAACAAAGTTAATGCATCACCAAATTAAAGACTACATCAACTCAAACAACGATTCATATGAATTCTTATGCTAGTTTTTCATATTCTTTCAAAAAAAAATCCCTTTTAACAATCTCTTAAATATATACAGAGATCTGGCTGTTTTAACATTTTCTTCCAGACCATTCCACAATCTTATTCCCTGAATTATTGTACACCGCTCCTTCAAACTGGTACGAAAACAAGGTTTCACAAACATTTCTGTCCCTTTAAGAAAATAAACAACATAAACTTTTTCTAAACAGCTTTAGTGTTTGACTTTGTCCACACTCATAAAACACACAATGAAGTACAAAAAATGAAGAAAAAAATTCTGGGGGGGCCACTGGGGAGGCCAATCAGATGGTTGGGGGGGCACTGGCCCCCCCGGCCCCCCCTCTAGCTCCGCCACTGCTCTTTCTGCTGGAAACACGTGCGTAAAACACACCATTTGGTTTAAAGTAAACAATTAAACTGCGCCATGATCAAAGCGTCCACATAAAAACAAGTAAACTCTCTTCCTACCATGTTTTTCCCTTTTAACCCCACGTAGACTGCGCGGCAGAGAAGTTTCCCGTGAACCATGGTCCCTGAAAGCATCAGTGCTTGCACTGTCTGGACCAGGACGCTCTGGGGGGTCAGACTCTTCGCGTCTCGGTATAATGAGGATGAACTTGTCTCTGTCTCCAGGAATCGCCTTACAGCAATCTCATTTAGAGCGCGGGGAAGCCTATTATTAGCTCCCCCAGGCATTAATACTTGCATTAATCACCGAAGCAAACACGTGCAGGGAGATGGAGGCTTAAAACTTTAAGTACAATAAACTCAACACTTTGTTCAGAGTTTAGATTATATCTGCTCGTGCAGTTTTATACAAAAGTGCAGAAGGAGTTTGCATTTTCTCACGTGCAATGTACTTAATTGAAATGATCAAATCGAGCTGTGGCACATGCGCAGTAGGTCTCTTAAAATTATAATAACTGCGCAGCTAATCTAATAATAATTTATTCTCCTTTTATCACCCTGGATGAAGCTGTCAGCGTCGAAGCCGTTTATCTCCTCTGACGTTCACGTGCCAGATTAACAAATAAATAAAGGCCTGACACATAACCCATAAAACTGAACCATTTAATTAACCCTCTTAAAGCTTTGACGTAAATAACATTAAAAGGAAACGGATTAAATTAATCTGCAGTGACGACAAAATGAAAGCTTAACTGGAACTGATCACCATAGTCCAAAAAGTCACATCCATCTTTCAAATTAACTTCACTTTATTTATTTTATTTATTTAATATTCCTCACCTCATTGTTCAGCAGTTTCTCCTCAATGCCTATGTTGATGGAGTCAAAGGATCTTCCTCTGCGTGGTCCCTCAACTTTGTTTGAGTACATGTTAAAGGGCTCCACTTTTATTTGAAGGTTGTTTTTTGTCTTCCTCCTACTCAACCATTTTAATGTCTTCTGTCTCCACCAGCAGAGGCTGCGGGCTGTGCTATTTAACCACATGGAGACAGGTGGGGGCCATAATCTGCGCCACAGCAGCAAATGGAGAAGGAGCAGCGCCTCCCACGTCATTGGGGTCACTTTTTTCTCCTCACCCCCCAACAAGACTGAAACAGCCTGACTGAGATCAAACATTTAGATTTGGGTAAAAGAGCAAAATGCAGATTTAAATTTTAGAACCAAAATGTGATTGAGAAACACAATAAATTAAATATGTAGAGAACAAATATAAACAGAACACTTTTGATTTTGCTCCCAGTTTTTATTAGCTGGACTCAATTTAAGACTTTTTAAATGCCTTTTTCTCTCAAATATTGTTCATAAGTTTGTGTAAATCTGTTAGTGAGCACTTCTTCTTTGCTGAGATCATCCATCCACCTCACGGCTGGTCAAGATGCTGATTAGACAGCATGATTATTGCACAGGTGTGCATTAGGCTGACCACAATAAAAGGCCACTTTAAAATGTACAGTTTTACTGTATGGGTCCAGGGGGGTCAGAAAACCAGTCAGTATCTGGTGTGACCATGACTTGCCTCATGCAGAACAAGTACAACACATCTTCACATAGAGTTGATCAGGTTGTTGATTGTGGAACGGTGGTCCACTCCTCTTCAATGGGAAGTTGCTGGATATTGTCAGGAACAGGAACACGCTGATCCAGATCATCCCGAACATGCTCAATGGGTGACAGGTCCGGTGCTGGTCATGCAAGAACTGGGATATTTCACCGGCACTGTGTACAGATCCTTCCAACATAAGGTCGTTCATCGTCCTGCTGCATCATGAGGTGATGGTCATGGATGACTGGCACATTAATGGACGTCAGGATCTCATCACTGAATGATGTATATTACTGTATAATATATATATACAAACACCTGTGTTCTTTGTCCATAGCATATGCCTGCCCACACCATAACCCCACCACCACCACTTGGGTCACTTGATTCCCAACATTGATATCAGCCAACTGTGCACCCACATGACACCATATACAGTATGCAGTCTGCCATACAGTATTTATTTATATGTGAAGAGAACACTTCTCTAAAGTGCCGTACGCCATCGACTGTGAGCATTTTCCCACTCAAATCAGTTACGACAATGAACTGCAGTCAGGTGGAGAGTCTAATGAGGATGACGAGCATGTAGAGGAGCTTCTCTGAGACGTTTATCACAGTTTGTGCAGAAATTTGTTGGTTATGCAAACTGACTGTTGCAGCAGCTGTCCAGGTGTCTGGTTTCAGATGATTTTGGAGGTGACCATGTTGAATGTGGAGGTCCTGGGCCGGTGTGATTACACATGTGCTGCGGTTGTGAGCAGTGTTAATTTTGACAGCTATTTTTAATTTAGTTTTAGTCTTAGTCATGTGACTAAAACATCATTTAGTTTTAGTCATTACTTAGTCATCAGAATTTTTTTTTGTTTTAGTCTAATTTTAGTTGACAAATCAATGAAAAGGTTTAGTCGACGAAAATAATTAGTCGACAAAATTAACACTGGTTGTGAGGCCAGTTGGATGTACTGCCATATTCTCTGAAACACCTTTGGAGATGACTTATGGTAGAGAAATGAACATTCAATTCATGAGCAGCAGCTCTGGTGGACATTCTCCCTCAAAACTTGTGACATCTGTAGCATCGTGCTGTGAGATAAAACTGCACATTTTAGAGTGGCCTTTTATTGTGGTCAGCCTATGGCACACCTGTGCAATATTCATGCTGTCTGAGCAGTATCTTGATCAGTCACAGCTGTGAGGTGGATGGATTATCTCAGCAAAGGAGAAGTGCGCACTAACACCGATTTTGAATGTTTGAGAGAAAAGGCCTTTTGTGTACATAAAATAAGTCCTGGATCTTTGAGTTCAGCTCATGAAAGATTGGAGCAAAATCAAAAGTGTTGCTTTTACATATTTCTTCAGTGTAGAATTAACTGATATTACATCCAAGCTACAAAGTACTTCTTCACAAAAGCAGATCTGAGAGATTGCTCATATTTCATCATTTGCTCCTATTTGTTGACTTCTTTAGACTGTAAAAGGTCAAGTTTAAGAGGATCCAAGTGTAAGCTTCTTTTACCTCCATGTACGTATATACAACAACAGGTCTAAGCTGCATGTTTTCTTCTCTTTGCCAACCTGCACCTTTTAATAAGATCAGAACAATTAGCAGAAAAGGCTTTCAGTGGCTTCAGCAGACTCATTTATTTAACCAGATAACCACACCTGTTCTCTAAGCTTTGGTCACCTTCCCCACAGGACAGACGTCTGTCTGTCAATCAGCTGCGGTCACAGCTCTCCTGCAGGGAGACATGGCAGCTGATTCACACACCGCTTGTCTCAGGTGGGCCTGCTCTGAGTCACCTGTGACATGAGGCTGTGCTTTACACAACATAAGAGGCAGTGAAGTTCCCTCCGTCCCTGCCTGGAACTGAACCCAGATCTGCTGTCAGGTGCTTGAAAATAGCATGAAGACCTGCATGCAGAAACAGATTACCGTATTTTCCGGACTATAAGTCGTACCTTTTTGCCTAATTTGCATGCCCTGCGACTTACAGAGAGGTGAGACTTGTTTATGGATTTTTCCCATATTTTTAGACCAATTTTTGGCTCAGATATGGCCGTTTTTCCATTTTGGCAAAATGGTGCAGTACAACTTTCGGCCGCTAGGGGTGCAGTACCACCTTTGTCCGCTAGGGTACACCAACTGTTCCCACATCATGTGTCCGACGAGAGCCTCCTCTGGTCGGACTCATGGTGCATTCATACCTAACAGCGTTTCAACGGCAGGAGCGTCCAGTTTACATTCAAAGTCAATGGGGGACGCGCTTCCAGCCTTCTTGGCGTCGGGCGTCACGTCACGTGCGTGTTGAGCGTGCTGGAAAGCGTTTTTCCGTGCACGTGAACCCGCGTCAGCCTCCAAAGCACGCCTTGACCATGCTGAAGATTTCGCCGTTCAAACTTTCAAACGCCGTTCAACTCTCCCTGATTGGTTGATCAGGGAGAGTCGGGGGGAGAAGAGAGGGGGTCAGGGGGAGAGTCCCTATGACGCGGAAACGATTGCGCAACTATGTGACGTATTGTTTGTGGGACACAGAAAAAACCCGCGGAGTCATGGACTATGGAAGAGAAACTCATTGTAGCTGTGTGTTCGCGACAAGTCCTTCACGACCAGTCAAGTCTGCTCCACAGAGACAGAAATAAAAAGCTCCTCGCCTCGCGGAGTGCGGACTCGGTATACCGGTAAGCTCCTCCCACACACCCCGCAGCAGTTTCGTGTTCTGGCGTTCTGGTCCAAGTAGGTCTGGACACCAAGTGCGTCCACTTGCGTGCGTGACGAGCTTTTTGGAAGTTGAAACGCTGTTCGGTCTGAATGTACCATCAGTCTGTTGAAGCCCGGCCTCCTGCTCTGGAGGTATGAACTAGCTACTTCGCTGTTAGCTCAGTGTTTGTTAGCAAAATAGTCAAGAACCACAGGACAGATTTTGATCAAACTTACAGAACGTAATCACTAGATGGATATTTACAACTGATTAGCTTTATGAGATGTTTGAGATAAAATTCGATGTTTTATAGACGTAAATGTGTCGCGGTTAGCTTAGTTGATTTTTCCTTGTACGTTTGAGCAAATAGCTCATAAACCACACAGCAGATTTTTTTTCAAACTTACAGAAAGTAATCACTAGATGTACATTTACAAACTGTTAGCTGTTGGAGTTATTTGAGATAAAATTCGATGTTTTATAGACGTAAATGTGTCGCGGTTAGCTTTGTTGTTTTTCCTTGTACTTTTTCAAAGCGAAAAAATTTAAATCCAGCAGATTTGACCATTACGTGAATTTATTAAGGAATGGTTAAGCTAAGACACATGTTTGCTATAATTTTCAGCAGACAAATAATTGTTTTTACCGTGTTAATCTTGTGAAAAGTCCTTCCGTGCATGCTTCTGTGGTCGTCATTTTCTGCAGAGCAAATGACGCGCTGACGCGTCGCGTAGCGGTGATGCATAATAGATGTGACTTATATAAAGGTGCGACCTGTTTATGGATTTTTCCAATTTATTGTCAATAATTGGACAAAGCGATTTACGGTATATAAAGGTGCGACCTATAGTTCAGAAAATACTGTACTGTATTTTAAAGGAGCAGCTCATCGTGAGAGCACTCACTCTGATCTGGTGTTCACTTTAGTCCATGTAACCTTCCACTGGAAGAAGAACCATGTTCTCCTCCAGAGTCCCGTCAGTACTACATGACTGAATGTGGTTTTCTTAGAAAGTTTAGAAATGCACACGCATTAAATAACACAAAAACAAAAGGTTAGAAGAAAAAAAAACACTTACAATTACCAGTTTTTACTGCCTTACTGTAGCTGCTCAAGCAAATAATATTAAGTTTTAATACAGTTGAAAGAGTAGCTAAATTGGGCACTGTCTTTTGAAGTTTTATATACCAGTGTACATATGTGTGTATATATATATATATACATATATATATACATATATATATATATATATATATATATATATATATATATATATATATATATATATATATATATATATACAGGAAACCCTCGAGTTACGACACCTGCGACCTACGGCAACGCAGACTTACGACAGGCCTCTTTGAAAGAATGCCGTCGACATACGACCGAAAAAACGGACTTACGACAGAAATACATTAGAAGTATGTAATCGAGATACGGCAAAAAAAGTGCGACACTACGGCAAGCGGCAAGGTGGGGGAGGGGTACACACCTTGAGTGTTCGCGCATGACAGTGGGCGTGACCCTGTAGTAGGGGTGGGGCGACACTGCCGTACTATTTAAAGGGACGCGCCATCTTGACCAGTTGTTGAGTTTCGGCGAGAGAGAAAAGCAAACGTACGTACACTTTATCGATCATCATTAGCATTGCATTCAGTTAGCATTAGGTTTAGCGAGAGGTATTTTATTAGCCACAGGTAGCATAGGTTTTAGCGAGCGGTATTTTATTAGCCACAGGTAGCATAGGTTTTAGCGAGCGGTATTTTATTAGCCACAGGTAGCATAGGTTTTAGCGAGCGGTATTTTATTAGCCACAGGTAGCATAGGTTTAGCGAGCGGTATTTTATTAGCCACAGGTAGCATAGGTTTAGCGAGCGGTATTTTATTAGCCACAGGTTAGGTAGCATAGGTTTAGCGAGTTTTTTTTTAGACATTTTTTTTGTGAGAGAGAAATAAAATGGGACCCAAGAGGCCTTCGAAGTCCGCTGATAAGGGTGCGGGTAAGAAACCCAGGCAGACCATAACCCTTGAGACGAAGCTAAAGATTGTTAAAATGTGTGATGGGGGGCAAACGAGATTATGTACACGGGGTCCCAGTTACATCCAACAACAAATGAAAGAGAAAAACAGTAATAACATCTAGAACTAACTAAGAAAAACATCAACTAGTAATACACTAAGCCTAATATAGTTGAAATAAACAGCAGCACGAACATGAGTTTGTATGAGCAGATGGTCACAGATGAACACAGATGAACACAGCAACAAGAAAACAGATCAGCATCAGTATGATGTGATATTTTGCAGTGTTTATTTTTTATTTTATTTTTATTTATTCATGAGTCTAACAGCCTCAGGGTAGAAGCTGTTCCTCAGTCTAGTGGTTCTACACTTGATGCTCCTCAACCTCCGTCCTGAGGGGAGTGGGGCAAAGAGTGAGTGTGCTGGATGAGTGAGGTCTTTCATGATGCAGGTGGCTCTTTTCCTGCATCTGGAGGTGTAAATGTCTGTGATTGTGGGGAGACTGACTCCAACAGACTTCTGTGCAGCCTTCACCACTCTCTGCAGAGCTTTCCTCTCTTCAACTGTGCAGCCTCCATGCCACACGTTGATGCTGGAGCACAGGACGCTCTCCACTGCACACCTGTAGAAGGAGGTGAGGACTGGGCTGCTCAGACCAGCTCGTCTCAGCCGTCTGAGGAAGTAGAGTCTCTGATGACCTTTCTTGATCAGGCTGGTGGTGTTGTTGCTCCAGCTGAGGTTATCATTCATGTGTACACCCAAGTATTTGTAGCTGGAGACCACTTCCACTGCAGACCCACCTATTTTCAGTGGGGCATGGGTGTGTTTGTTCCTTCTGAAGTCCACAATCATCTCCTTTGTCTTCTTCACATTCATGTGAAGATTATTCTCTTTGCACCAGCTCTCCAGGTGTTCCACCTCCTGTCTGTAGCTGGACTCATCATTGTTTGTGATGCATCCCACCACCGCTGTATCATCTGCAAACTTAACAATATGACAGCCTGGAAGTGTGGCTGTACAATCATATGTGAGCAGAGTGAACAGAAGGGGGCTCAGCACACATCCCTGAGGAGAGCCAGTGCTGAGGGTTATGGTGGAGGAGGAGAAGTTGTGGATCTTCACGGACTGTGGTCTGTCTGTTAAGAAGTCTAGTACCC